>JAJIBD010007260.1:0-30102 GCA_021461705.1 Cryptotis parvus | reverse complement strand
AGAATAATTGGATAAATTCCTGAAGTCCTATAACCTCCCATGACTGAAACAAGAAGACCTCCAATACCTGAATAAGCCTATCACCATCGAGAAAATTGAAACAGTAATTAAAAGTCTGCCCAAACACAAAAGCCCAGGTCCAGACAAATGCACTAGTGAACTCTACCAAACCTTTAAGGAGGACCTACTGCCAGTCCTTTTCAAGATCTTACAGGAAATAGAAGAAACAGAAACACTCCCAAAGAGCTTCTTCAAGGCACATATCACCCTGATACCAAAAAGCAGGGAGAGACAACACAAAGAAAGAAAACTACAGACCAATATCCCTGATGAACACGGATGCTAAGATCTTCAACAAAATACTAACAAACAGAATCCAAAGACTCACCAAAAAGATTATACATCATGACCAAGTAGGATTCATCCTGGGAATGCAAGCATGGTTCAACATTCGCAAGTCAATCAACATAATCCATCGTATCAATAAGAGAAAAAAATAAACAACCATATGATCCTACCAATCGACACAGAAAAAGCATTTGACAAGATCCAGCACCCGCTCATGATTAAAACCCTCCAGAAAATGGGGATTGAAGGGACTTTCCTCAAGACAGTTACAGCCATCTACCAAAAGCCCATAGCGAGCATCATTCTAAGTGGGGAAAAATTGAAAGCCTTCCCCCTGAGATCAGGGTCAAGACAAGGTTGCCCCCTCTCACCTCTTTTATTCAATATACTACTGGAAGTACTTGCCATAGCAATCAGAGAAGAAAAGGACATCAAGGGCATCCAGATAGGCAAGGAAGAAGACAAGCTAGCATTATTTTGCAGGTGACATGATATTATATCTAGAGAACCCTAAACTCTCTACCAAAAAATCCTAGAAACAATAGATGCATATAGTAGAGTGGCAGGATATAAAATCAACACCCAAAAAGTCGGTGGCTTTCCTATATACGAATAACGAAAGAGAAGAAAGGGATATTTAGGAAAGCGATTCCATTCACAATTTTGCCACAGAAAATCAAATGTCTAGGAATCAACTTACCCAATTGTGTAAAGGACCTGTACAAAGAAAACTACAAGACACTGCTCCAAGAAATAAAAGAGGACACAAGGAATTGGAAACATATTCCCTGCTTATGGATGGGGAGAATCAACATTGTCAAAATGGTAATACTCCCTAGAGCTCTGTACAGATTCAATGCAGTCCATATAAGGATACCCATGACATTCTTCAAAGAAATTGACCAAATGCTCCTGAAATTTGTATGGAACAATAAACCCCCCAAGGATAGCTAAAGCAATCCTCGGGAAAAAGAAGATGGAAGGCATCACCTTTCCCAACTTCAAACTGTACTATAAGGCAGTAGTAATTAAAACAGCATGGTATTGGAATAAAAACAGACCTGTGGACCTATGGAATAGAATTGAGTATCCTGACACCCAACCTCAAACACATGATCATTTAATCTTTGAAAAAGGTGCAGAGTCCAAAATGGAGTAAGGAAAGCCTCTTCAACAAGTGGTGTTGGGAAAACTGGGCAGCGACATGTAAAAAATGAATTTGGACCTGTGTCTAACTCCATGCACAAAAATCAGATCCAAATGGATTAAAGATCTCAATGTCAGGCTTGAATCCATAAAAGTACATTGAAGAAAATATAGGAAAAACCCTCCACGACATTGAAGCTAAAGGCACCTTCAAAGGTGAAACATCACTAACAAAGCAACTAGAAGAAAAGATAAATCTATGGGACTGCATGAAACTAAAAAGCTTCTGCACCTCAAAAGAAACAGTGACTAAGATACAAAAAGCAGTCCACAGAATGGGAAAGAATATTCACCCAATACCCATCTTATAAGGGGTTAAATCCAGGATATATCAAACACTGGTAGAACTTTACAAGAAGAAAACAAACAACCCCATCAAAAAATGGGGGAGAAGAAATGAACAGAAACTTCAGCAAGGAAGAAATTCAAATGGCCAAAAAACATATGAAAAAATGCTCATCATCACTAATCATCAGAGAGATGCAAATCAAAACAACAATGAGATACCACTTTACACCACAGAGACTGGCACATATTCAAAAGAGCAAGAGTGCTGGCGTGGATGTGGGGAAAAGGGGACACTCATCCATTGTTGGTGGGAATGCCGGCTGGTACAGCCTTTTTGGAAAACAATATGGACATTCCTCCAAAGACTAGAAATTGAATTCCCATTTGACCCAGCCATACCACTCCTGGGAATCTACTCTGGGAAACCAAAAATCGCAGGGGGAAACACCATCCCTACTTTTATGTTCATAGCAGCATTATTCACAATAGCCAGAATCTGGAAGCAACCAGAGTGCCCGAGAATCGATGACTGGATAAAAAGCTTTGGTACATCTACACAATGGAATACTATGCAGCTGTTAGGAAAAATGAAGTTATAAAATTTGCCTATAAATGGATGGACATGGAGAAGATTATGTTGAGCGAAATTAGCCAGAAGGAGAGAGACAGATACAGAATGATTGCATTTATCTGCATAACATAAATATATATGTACATATTATGATACCAATATCCAAGGTCAAGTGAAACATATATCAGGAGGTCTTGTCAATGGTGGAAATTATCACAAACGTGTGGGAGTAAGAGGCTAGGTAAGACAGAAAATGGGACAGTGTGCTAACAATTGTTGAGGGTACTAATACCAACCTAGGACTCAGCATTAAATACAGGCAAAAAGATACACATGACAACCCTTTAATGTATGTTCTGTAATCCATAGTCTGGAAGGGAAGGAAAAGAGAAAGAGAGAGAAAGGGAAAGATATAAAGAACCTGCCATGGAGGTGGGCTGGGGAAGCAGGGGGAACCGGAGACGTTGGTGGTGGGATGTCGGGGCGCTGCGCGGGGTCCCCGACAGTGCCGGGAAGCGAGGTTCCCTTCTACCTCCGGCCGGCGAGGAATGAATGAGCACTCAGGGATCCGATGAGGTTTTAAAAAGACTTTACTTATCACAGGTTCAGGCATACAAATCAGCAAAAAGGAAAAACCCGATGCTTAGGATTCCAGGCTAGAACCCCAGCCACGTGTAGGCCAAGATGGCGACCACCACGTGTATAGGCTTTGGGAAAAGAGAAGAACACTTCCAAGCAGGGCGACCGCTCTGGCGAGCAACAGCCCCCAAAGAAGCGCGGGAGAGTGAAAACCGGCTAGTTTATACCCATGCAACTCAGGCCTTCCTCCTATTGTTATGGAAAGCAGGGAGTGTTAAATGTCCTTAGATAATCCCTCCCTGCACCTCACCTAGGCCCTTTAGTGTGCTAATGTTTGGAGCCAAATGCCCTTAAAGGAATCCTGCAACAACTCCCCTGATTAGTTTACTAATAAAAATTGAAAAGGTAAGAAATATTTAGTAATGTACAGAAAATTAAGATAAGAAAAAACAATTCGAATTACAAAATGATAATACATGTTACTTTAGGATCCTAACTTGTTTTTGGACCAAAGCAAAGTTCAAGATAAAGTGTTTTTAGCTGTCTGATTATAATGGACTATAGTTTGCACTGTCCATAATTTGTGAGAGTCAATTTGCTATATTTTATGTAAAGTCGGGTGTCTGGAACAAAGTCTGTGGGGCTACTTCTGGAACAGCAATAGCGGTGATCATATGAGTATGAGTCTCTGGAGAGCAGCGGTCAGGAACTCCTTGAATTGTCAGGAACACTGGATTGGGTTTCAGGAACACTGGAACAAGTATCTCGAATTCTGGAACAGGAGTCTTGAGTGCTGGAACAGGTGTCCGGAACATCGGTGTGATATCTTGAACTCTGGAACAGGAGTCTTGAGCGCTGGAGCAGGTGTCTGGAACATCGGTGTGGGCGTCTTGCAGGGCTTCTTCAGCAAGGGAACATTGGCACCGGTAACTGTACCTGTAGCTTAGGCGAGACAAAAACACTTTTCGAGGTTAATCACAAGTAGAGATTTTAAGGCTTTGTAGGGATCCAAGTCTGGGATGGAGAGAAGAATATAAAGAAGCTCCAACATGGGTGGAGCAGGGGAAATAAGTATGAGAATTGATGATTTTAAAATTGATAAATCTAGTGGATCAGCAGTGGAGTTGATGAATGTAATAGAGGTTTGTAGTGGTCAGAAATTGAGAAGGTAGTAGTTGAGACATAACATAGACACAACATTAATCACAAACATAATGGTGGCCACCACATGCACACACACGCACACATACATTTGATCGATCAATATCTTACAGCTGTATATGTGACCCATTTAGGGTGATAAATGGTAACGAGTCAAGCGCTTCATAAATATAAAGCCGGCAAATGATGGTGAGAAAGTGTCTTTTCCTGTGAATAGAGCATTGGGAAAAATTAGTTTTGCAAATTATTAAATTTTTAGCGAGCACTGTTTTAGGAGTCTCGGAGTATTGAGCACTGTAGCGCAGGTTTACTGGATTCGAATATCTCATCCTGTGAACAGAATCATTAGAAAAACAATTTTTTATTGATTTAGCAAACATTTTTGTAATGAGCACTGTGATCAGAGTCCACCCATTTTTCCACCCTTTTTTTTTTATAAGAAAGAAAATATTTAGGCTGTAAGGCAAGATATTAGACATGAACCATGATCACAGACTGCAAAACAAGATCATTATTAAAAGGAACCAATCCAGGAAGTTTAAACAGCAACTTGCAATTTAAAATTTAAGACTATATATTGAAAGAATTAGTTGTTTTCTGATTCTTGGAGAATTCTAGTCTTAACAAGTCGCAAAGGGACCCAGAGTTTCTTGGCAGGGTTATCGTCTGTAGAAATGAAAGCATAGCCTCTTCCCCAAATGAGGAGGTGACCTGCAATCCATTTATCATCAATTTTCACCCAGATAGGTGAATTGACTGTTTTTGAGTTTGCATATCTTCTTGAAAGTGACGTTCAGCCACGGTATAGGGATCTCCTTGAGGTATATTTAAGAAGTTTAAGGTGAATAATGTTAAAGATAAAGAATCCATTGGAGGCATGCTTGTTTTTCGTTGCTTTAATAGCTGAGTTTTAAGCGTTCTGTGGGCACGTTCAACTATTCCTTGTCCTTGTGGATTATATGGAATTCCTGTAATATGTTTGATCTGCCATTCCTCGCAAAAGGATTTGAAGGTTTTGCTGGTGTAAGCAGGACCATTATCTGTTTTTATGGTATGGGGAATACCCATGACGGAGAAGCACTGGAGTAAAAATGAACAAACAGATTTAGCTCTTTCAGGCGTCATAGGAACAGCCCATATGAACCGGTAATATGTATCGATGACCACATGAAGGAAAGGTTTGTTGGGAAATAAGTTAGTATGAGTTATATCCATCTGCCACAATTGGTTTGTCTGTAAACCTCGAGGATTTGCTCCTGCTACATGAGATGTACAATGTAAAGGAGCACAGACAGGACAGTTGCGGACAATTTGTCTAGCTTGTCTCCATGGGATGCCATGGTGTACATGAAGGCGGCGGGCATTTGTATGTAGAGTCTGGTGCTCTTCCTCAGCTGATTTAAATACTGGTGCTGCCAAGAGATCTGCTGCTTCGTTTCCTCGAACCATTGGCCCGGGAGTCGGCTGTGAGAACGGATGTGGGAGATGTATATAGGGGAATGTTCTATTTCGGAGGAGATCTTGTAGTTTATGGAGCAGCTCCTGAATTATAGGATTATGGGCATTTAAAGAAGCAGTGACAATTCCAGGAAATAAACCAACTACATATGCAGAATCACTCACCACATTACATGGGCCAGATACATGGGATAGTAAATGTATCAGGGTGGCGAGTTCCACTTGTTGGGCAGATTTATAATTTGTATGCACAGTAGTGGTCAACGAAGGACCTGTAATTCCACCCCTTCCTGATGAGGAGCCATCAATATAATACACTGGAGCATCAGGAATGGGAGAGGAGGCGGACAATGGTGGAAATTATAAAAGGTGTCCTTTTTAGAAATTCCCAGGTTTTTCCAGCTGGGTAATGATAAGATATTTCTCCTGAAAAATCTGCTAAAGCTCTCTGAAGGATTTCACTGAGTGGTAAAACAGCTTCAATTTCTTTTTTAGGGTCAGGTAGTACAATTACATGGGGATCATGTCCAAGTAATACTTGGGTTCTTGATCTTCCCTTAATTATAAGGTTAGCTATCATCTCAAGGTAAGGTGTAGCAGTACGATTCTGCTTGTTATGTAAGTAAACCCATTCTAACGGTCCAGATAATTGGGCTATAGCAGCAGTTGAAGACTCGGGAGTGTTGAAGACCAAGAACCATACCTTTTCTCCGGGATTAAATCTGGAGAGGTAAGATTTTGAAGCCGATTCATGAAAAAATCTAATTCCTTCTGAGCTTTAGGAGTTAGCTGCCTTGGGCTATTTAAAGCAGGATCACCTTCAAGGGTGTGGAACAGGTTACTGAGCTCACAGTTAGGAATACCAAGGGAGGGGCGCACCCAGTTGATATCCCCCAGCAGTTTTTGAAAATCATTCAAGGTTTTGAGCCTTTTCTGACTAATGGAGATCTTTTGAGGACGTACTGTAGTGCGGTCAAGAGCATAGCCTAAATATTCATATGGAGGCTGCATCTGGATTTTCTCCGGAGCTACTTGTAAGCCAGCCTCTGGTAAAACTGTCATTACATCATTATATAAATTCTGGAGCTCTCTGGAATTATCACAAGCTAGCAGGATATCATCCATGTAGTGGATGATGTATGCACCAGGAAATTTAGCACGAATGGGTCGCAAAACCTCATCAACAAAGTGTTGACACATCGTAGGTGAATTAGTCATTCCTTGGGGCAATACTGTCCACTGAAACCTACGTAAAGGACCTTTATGATTAATGGAAGGGACTGAAAATGCAAACCTTTTCCGATCATCTGGGTGGATAGGTATGCTGTAAAAGCAGTCTTTTAAATCTATGATAATTAGCGGCCAATCCTTAGGAATAGCTGCTGGAGAGGGGAGCCCAGGTTGTAGGGCTCCCATGGGGACCATAGTAGAATTTACATTCCTTAAGTCAATCAGCAAACGCCATTTGCCTTATTTTTTCTGTATTACAAAAACAGGAGAATTCCATTCTGAAAACGTTTCCTCAATATGTCCTAATTTCAGCTGTTCTTCCACTAGATTTGTTAGCGCCTCTAACTTTTTGGTATTGAGGGGCCACTGTGGTGTCCATATAGGTTTGTCAGACTTCCACTGAATACGGATAGGTAGTGGGCGCTTAACCACAGCGGCCCCAATTAAAAAAGGGTTACTCCCGGTGTTAGGCTTATTATGGAGAGCTGGAATTGGTGCTCGACGGGAATTGGACGAGGTATATGGATTACTGCCCACCACTGCTCCAGCATGTCTCGACCCCATAAAGTTAAAGGCATAGGGGCTATATAAGGCTGGACCATGGCTACATTCCCTTCAGGGCCAATACACGGCAGCCACCTGGTACTCTGTCGGAGAAGAGAGGAGGAGATATTGCCTACCCCGCTCAGGCTATGGGACACTTTCTTTAGGGCCCAGTTAGAGGGCCAATACTTGGTGGAGATTATGGATATGTCTGCCCCTGTATCCAACATGCCTTTGAATTTCCTTTTATAAATTTCGATGGGTATAACCGGCCGCTTGGCCTGAGAAATTCTGGCAGTGTACCCAACTAGATAGTTAGCAGGTGGCTGGTGGGCTTGGTTCTGTGTGGCTGCATAACCAACAATGAAGTTGGCAGAATGGTTGGTACTGTTTAAGCCACCAGCTGTAGGGTGTTCGGACTGACTACACGGATCCTCAAAAAATAATAATAGTTTAGCAAGTGGTTCCCCTTTTTTTAAAAGTCCATTTAGTTGGCACAGATATTGACAGTATTATCTCTCCATGAGATTCAGGATCCAGAAGTCCGAAATGCACCATAATTCCCTTAAATTTCAGCCAATCGCTCCCCTGAATTAAACCCATACTACCTGGGGAGCAGGTCCTTTTATCCCTGTTTTTAGCATGTAGGGGTCTTGACTTGGGTATATTGTGACAGTCTTAGGGCAGAGAATGTCGAGACTGTCACTGCCTGATGGGGGTAGGCCAGAGAGCATTTATTGACTGTAATTCTGTGGAGTCTGATTCGGAGGATAGTGGGCAGGTGGAATGAAGGAGAGTGCCCCTGGATTCAGCTGGGCCTGGGGCTGGCCCCCCACCCAGTTTCCCGCATTAGGGGAGGAATAGATGTTATTTGAGCCTGCGGAGCTTGTGGAACCTGGGAGGGGGTCCATGTAACATTTCCTATAAAGGGATTATTAGAATGTTGCCCTGTATTGATAGTTTTAGGAGATGGGCAATCTCTACGGGTGTGTCCCTTCTTTCCGCAGCTAAAGCAGGTTATCTGTCCAGATGAAGCCTGAGGCTGACTTCGCCTCCAAGACCGACAGTCTCTGGCCCAATGTTTTCCTTTTCTGCACCTTGGGCATGGTCCAGGTGGGGCCCTCCGAGGGGTGGAGCTGCGATTATTAGAATAGTTTCTCCGATTATTGTTTATCCTTTGAAGTTTATTGTTTCTCCCCCCTAGAGCTGTCTGACTTGTTTCTCCCCCTAGAGCTGTCTGACATTTCATCCCTCTCCTGATCCTCCTGCTGTATGGGATAAGCCTCTATATCATCCTGTGTTTTATGGGAGGTTAAACCGACATTTCTACAGGCCTTTAGATACCCCATGAGGTCATCCTTTTCCCTAATACCATATAGTAATGCTCGACATTTTTGATTAGCATTCTCATATGCTAAGTTTCGTTTTAGGATTTCTTGAGTGGTTGGGTCTTGAACCTGTCTTTGGATTGTTTCACACAATCTCCCAACAAAATCAAAGTATGGTTCATCACGACCCTGGTAAATTTTTGTATAGCTACCTAGAAATTCTGGGTCGGAACCTACTCTTTCCCACGCCTTTAATGCTGTCTCCAACGAATATTTTAAAATAGGTTCAGGTAATGTCGCTTGTTTTGCTTTATCTTTCCATTCACCTTCACCTTTTAGCATGGCAAAAGTTATAGTATGGCCTGATTCCTTTTCTCTTAAAGTGTCAATATTCTGGTTAACCCCATCTGCATACCACATATGCCATTGCATGTACTGTGATTTGTTTAGACAAGTATCGGCTACCGTTTCAAAGTCTCCCAATACCCACTGACTACTTTCGCTCCAATCAGCTAAATATTTTAAAGTATAAGGACTTGATATTCCAAACCTGTCGCAAGCCTTCCTAAACGGGGTTATTGCCTCAATTTTTAAGTCTTCATGAATCGGTTTTACTTTATCTTTAGATTGGTCATGAGAAAGATTGCTGGGCTTTGCTCTTTGACTCGAGCTAATCTGTTTCTCCCCTTCTTCCTCATCAGAGCTTGTAGTATCTGGCAGAGGAACATCTACCCCATTGAGGGTATTAACTCTGGAGAGATTTTCAGCTTGGGAATTTGCCTCCTCTGGGTTATCAGCCACATTAGAATTCTTTTTAGATTTTTTTTGCTGGGAATGTATACACCTTTTTCAAGTCTACAGTTTTGGGGCGTGTTTGTGAACGGCTTTTAGTTGGTTCACGCCTCAGTATTGGGTATGCGCTAGGTCCTGATTGATAAGTTATGAAATCAGAAATCTCCCTGCGTAACACATCCATTTCTTGGTTTAAGTTTTCAAGTTTCCTATATGTTTCTTCCTTTTGTTCTTTCAATCTTATGTGTAACTTCCAAACCTCCTCTTTTTGTCCATCTATTCTATCTCTCTGTCTGTCAATTTCTTCCTCTAAGATAATGCTGATTTTATCGATATCCTTCTTCTGCTCTTCAAACTTTACTTCAAATTTTAAATCCTGTTTAATAATTTTACTTTCCTGTTCTTCTAATTTTTCTTTGAATTTTAAATCCTGTTCTTCTAATTTTTCCTTGAATTTTAAATCCTGTTCTTCTAATTTTTCCTCAAATTTTAAAATCTGGTTAATAATTTTACTTTCCTGTTCTTCTAATTTCTTTTCAAATTTTAAACTCTGTTTAATAATTCTGTCCTCAAGCTTTAAGACCAGTCTACCTGTAGCTTTATGATCCTCACTTATTTCTTCAATCGCTGAGTAAATCTCGTCCCTTAAGATTGCATTCAATTTATTACTTTTTTCCCTCTCTCTATTAAACATTGTCCTTACGCAAAGGTACAGTTTAAAAAATCGCAAGGACCCAGATGATTTGTGAAAAGATAGAGTAGTTCTCAGAAAGGAACTTTATAGACTGGGCTATGTATGGTTCCGAGCCAATAAAAGATACAATGTATCTATACCATGAGATATCCATCATTTTACTCACAGTTCGGAGGCAGATGATCTCTGTCCGATGATAATTAGACCAGACGATGTTCGTGGTGCCCACACAAGGGACGCCAAATGTCGGGCGCTGCGCCGGGTCCCCGACAGTGCCGGGAAGCGAAGTTCCCTTCTACCTCCGAGCCGGCGAGGAATGGATGAGCACTCAGGGATCCGATGAGGTTTTAAAAGACTTTACTTATCACAGGTTCAGGCATACAAATCAGCAAAAGGAAAAACCCGATGTTTAGGATTCCAGGCTAGAACCCCAGCCACATGTAGGCCAAGATGGCGACCACCACGTGTATAGGCTTTGGGAAAAGAGAAGAACACTTCCAAGCAGGGCGACCGCTCACAGCGAGCCAACAGCCCCCAAAGAAGCCTCGGGAGAGTGAAAACCGGCTAGTTTATACCCATGCAACTCAGGCCTTCCTCCCATTGTTATGGAAAGCAGGGAGTGTTAAATGTCCTTAGATAATCCCTCCCTGCACCTCACCTAGGCCCTTTAGTGTGCTAATGTTTTGAGCCAAATGCCCTTAAAGGAATCCTGCAACAGTGGGAGATGGGCACTGGTCGTGGGATGGGTGCTGGAACACTGTATGACCAAAACCCAAATATTAACTTTTTAATTGTATGTCTTTGTAATTGTAATAAAAAATTTTTTAAATAAATAAATAAATAAATAATTAAAATGAAAGGAAAAAAGCAACAAACATAAAATTTAAAGCAAGCTATTCTCCTCCTCAAAAGAAATCTTTCCTGATTTCATCCATTAAAATAATAATTTTAAATAGCAAGTGTTTAGAAATTTATGATTATTGCAATAGCAAAGCCTTAGGAATATGAAGTGAATAATCGATTTTAAAGCATTCATTACATTGTAAAAATATTTAGTAGCTGTAAGAACTTTTAAAATATTGGAAAATATTAGGTGTCAATATTCTGAATGAATTCAGGTTTCACCTTGTGAGATTTCAGATCAAAAGCAAGAGGATCCTTATAGCCATATTATGCACATGTGATTGAAGGATATAAAAATAATAAAATGTTACATGCCTATATATATCATATAATGTTTGTACATTATAAACTAATAAAATTAAGTACATGCAAATACTATTATAAGTCAAATAGCAAATTTTTTAATCCTTTCAGTTACTTAATCTCTTAAAAAGGAAGCAATTTTTTATTAACTTGGGATTTGACATTAGTAAAAATTTCTTTTCATTCTTTTACAGAAGATGCTAGTTAGTGAAATAAGTGACCAACAGATTGTTCCTAGCTAAGAAAAAAATAAATCAATATTTGGGAAGTGCCATCTTTGCTGAGTCTCCCTCCATCCTTGGTTTCTCCCTTGAGCACATACTGACTTTGCTATAAAAGCACAAAGCCCATTAGAACAAGCTACAGAGCAAATGTAACAACAACAAAAAAAAAAAAAAAAACCCTTAATGTCAAAGAATTTTTTTTTTGTTTTAGTGATATATTTTTCTAGGCAAAAATAAAGTTTCTCTGCCAGCTTTTCCAAGAGTGAATTCAGAAGTCTTTTTTTTTTTCTTTTTTGGGTCACACCTGGTGATGCTCAGGAATTACTCCTGCTGGTACTCAGGGGACCATATGGGATGCCAGGGATTGAACCCGGGTCAGCTGTTTGCAAGGTAAACGCCCTACCTGCTATGCTATCGCTCTGGCCCCAAGACATCTTTTTTTTTTTAGACAAATTTTTCTTCTTCTATGTTTTAAGTAAAATCTGGTCATTCTAAAAGCAAACCTGCAGAAAAATATTGTGATATAAAAAAAAATTGTGATATGTTCTGCAGTCTCATAAAGTTCCAAAGTTGTAATGCACCAATGTGGGTTCCTTTTGTCTTTTTTTTAAAAAATCACAGAAAGTCTGCTAATAGTGCTGTTTTATTGCTCTTCTCCTAATGATCTGAAATTCTGAGGCCCACCTACAACTGACAGAGCTTTTCATAACTGTATTTGCTTCATCCGTGCAAGTCAAGGATAAACCTCTTTCCTGCTAAGCATCCTGTTTCCCGTTTCTGAGATGAAGTAAATCAATTTTATGAAATCATCTTGCAATACAGATGCTCCCTTTTCCAGCCCACATATTCTTATAAAAATTTAACAAGAAAAAATTTTAAAACATCTCGTCAACATTGTTTTTACAAAGCAACTGTTGGTTGTAAACAATCTTTTAGCTCTCAAGAAGATTCAGGATACTTCAAAGACTTGGTTTAAACTCCTTAAATCCAGGTTGCTCTGAGACATTTTCTAAAACATAGCATGTTAAGCTTAATGATTCAGAACAAATTGTTAAGTTTTTGTTATGCTCATCGAAATTACAAAATTTGACTAATCTCATGTTAAGAAACAGGCATATCTGGAATTCACATTTTTTACCAGTATTTTGCAAAAGAGAAAAAAACAAAAGCATTTTCACTGTCTTTATATAAATATCATTCACTTATTTGCAGAAACAGCACATCTCATCTGCCTAGGGCAATGTATCTTAACATATTCTGATTCATCTTTCAAAAAGAAATTCCTCACAAGGCAGTCTGTGTAGAGATGGGTTTTTTGGTTACTCTTCTTATCAGGAAAAAAGGAAAGAAGTTGATCTGTTTTCTCTTCATACATCCTATGGGTAGTGGCAAGAAGAAACAAATAAAGACCATCTTGATCATTGTTAAATGTTTATGTAAGTATTAGCTACAACAATCCTGTGATTGGAATTAGTTAATGCTCAGTGGTTCACAGTTTTTTTTCAATAGTACTAAAATTTATAAAAGCTTATATATACTGAGTACTTATTTTAAACTAATTGTCACAGGCACGGTGTATATTTTTTCTAAATTTTAGGTATTAATATAGAAGTCAACCCTGGTTAGTGGAGTTGCTAGAAATAAAGCACATTATAATTTTTTAGGGCATATTTGTTTTATTTCACAAGAAATAGTCAGATGTACCACATAAATAATTCCTCAGCTCTTCATTGGTTTTTTCACTAGTAAGAAAGAATTATACACAATAATAATTCATTATTTCTTGTTTTAGTGCATATTTTGAAATTTTTATGACTAAGAAAGATACAGCTAGTTCTTTAAAGGTTCATTTCCTCTAAAAAAATTATAGCTCTTACCACTAACTGGACACATTCTGCTCAGTTCTGAAAGTTGAAAACAAAAGAAGCAAATGTTTTCAATCTATTTGTTAACATGCTAACTTTACTAATGCATGCAATATAACAGAAGCTTTAGAGACATTCTTGGAAATGTCTATTTTTTCCCCAGTGAAATCTGTAATCTCCCAAGAGTTTGTGTAATATGCAGGAAGTGATAAGTACTCAACTTGATGCTGGAGATCCAGCTATGTGAAACATAGCTACAATGTGAAGTTGCTTCTGAATGAAATCATGGCTGCAATTATTTCTAGTTTTGTTTTCTTTGCCTTTTCTGTGTTTTTTCCAAACTGGATGAAATATGACTGTTTCCTAAAGGAGCAAATTCAAGTCAAGGTTTCTAAAGTTCTAAGAGTTTTGCTGGTGGCATATTTCCTGGTGATATTCCCAAACATACAAGAACTGTAATAAAAACAAAATAGTTTTATGTCTTAAACAAAACAGATTTTAATTAGTAATCAATGGATATATTTGCTGCTAAAAGAATACAGCACCTATTACGAAAACTGAGTTTACTCTGCTTCCCACTGTGAATATAATACTTGTTCTCTCTTTTTTATATTTCAAAGCAATAATCAAAACTAATAAACTTTCTGCTGAGTACCTATATGCCTATTTTTGTTAATTACCTCAGAGTAAAAATTAAAATGTTTTATAGTGCATGTGTGTGTGTGTGTGTTACAGTGTACAGAGTAATTAATCAAGTACCTGTTGATATTTCCAGGCCAATCCTGTGCTCAACAGTGAAAATCTATAGTCCACTTGGGCTTGTGAAATAGATGCTTTCAATATTTCAGACTTCGGTCTGCTGCCCCAATAGAGCCTCAGAAGAAGCTAGAGGAATCTCACGCACCACAATCGCAGCCATTGTCAAGGTCCTGACCCCACAGCTCATCAAAGCCCCACCCAAGAGAGAAGCCAATTTCAAGCCCAGGTATGCAGGTCTCCAGGCTAAATAGTCACCAGGCTTTCATAGAGATAGAGCTGGGGTACTTTCCCTGACCTCTGTCCCCTCTGCAAGTTCTGGTGGGCCAGTCCACTAGTCACTTCCAGCACTGTTGACCATGACTCAAAGATGCAAACACACAGGGCAAAACTGCTAAGGGCTTTCCCCTTGGCACACTGTATCTCAAAACTGTATACTGATATACTAGGTATAGCACAACATTTTATATAATTAAGTTTGGGTCATATAATCACAAGTGTGAGGGCATGATGTCTGGTCTGTGGGAACATATGGATAATTTCTTATACAGTGGGCCAAATGGCACAATGGATCCAGTTGAGATTTAATAATCTCTATTGACTTTTGGCTAAGAATTTATTCATCAACCATATTTAGAGAACTAGCTCCAAAAAAACAATATAGAACAGATTAATGAAGTGTATTCTTAGGACAGGCTCAAACAAAGGTGAGAAAAAATTTAAAATAAATGTTGTTCCTGGTACAATGGTGGAGGGTTTGGTGTTGACTAATGGAAATCCACTACGTTCTAGAAACTCAGAAAGTGAATGCAAGAACAGAAATCAGCCAGATTAGCACATAACAACCCAGAAAAAACAGTCATGACTTTATCAATGCCATTTACATATAGGGGCTGTATTAGACAATATAGTTAGTACCGGCTAAGGGAGTATGCATGGGAATGGGGGTGGGTGGGAAATGAGAGTTTTTGGTGGTGGGAACACACTGGTGGTGCGATTAGTGTTGAAGGATGAATCTTTCTAACAACTGTATTGTTAAAAACTTTGTATGTTGTAAATCATGGTGCTTTAGATAGATAGAGAGATAGACAGACAGACAGACAACAGACAGACAGACAGACAGACAGACAGACAGACAGACAGACAGACAGACAGACAGACAGACAGACAGACAGACAGACAGACAGACAGACAGACAGATAGATAGATAGATAGATAGATAGATAGATAGATAGATAGATAGATAGATAGATAGATAGATAGATAGATAGATAGATAGATAGATAGACAGACACACTTAAGGAAAAAATTTAGGATTGATTGGTCTCTGAATATTCTGAGAACAGGCACCTATAATAGAAAGATCAGCATTTACCAAGTTTCTTTGTCAAATTCTAAATTTAAAATGAAAATTTAACTATATTGCCAAAGATCATGCTCAATTCCCTCTTACAGACATCCAGATGATAGATGTCCAGATTTTACATCATATTCATTCCATCATTCATTCTTTCATTAATTCACTTATCTTTATGTCTTAAGTTTCACTGCCACCAGTAGATAATCTATGCAAGGGTCTAGAGAATGATTTGTATGCAACTAATGTCCATATTTATAGTGAAATCACTTATTACATCCTAATCTAAGGGCAGTTTGTCTATAGATCACGACTTATAAATTGCAAATACTATGCAATTAAACAGTTCTAAATAATTAGGAAGATAAGTATATATAGCTACAAACAAGAAAACAATAAGGGGCCTGATACCACAGGGTTAAAGTGCTTTCCTTGCATGTGGCTGATCCTGGTTCCATCCTTGGTACTACACTATGTTCCCTGAGCACCACTGAAAGTAAACTCTCAGGACAAAGTCAGGAGCACTGTAAAAAGGGCCGCCAGCCACCCACACTGCACCACACACACAAAAAGAATTTATTCACATCCATGAAAGAAAGTCATGTGTCATTTCTTTGCTTTACCTGCAAATCATTTTGTAATGAAGAATCCTATTCTTGAATAACACTAAACAATTTTGATATTCTTGCTCCATTGCACCAAAGCACCTTCCTACAATTGTCTCTTAGCACTTACATATATTTCCCCTATGCAGGGCCACACAATCAACCTTCTCAAACTTTCTGGGTTATTTCCATCTAAGTATCTCTTTTAAAGTGCTAGCAGGACATAAAGGTTTTAGGCTTATGTCAATCAAATGGAGTAGAATATCTTCATTTGAACTCTATGCCCCAAGGAATTCAAAATGTCATATCTAAAACCTCATTCTTATATAATAACCTTAACCAATTCCAAATTCATTTCCTTCCAATACAGACTTTTTCAAAGGAATTTCAAAATAAGAGGCACAGTTCATGCTGGGTTTAAGACAGATGCATTTACAAGAAGACAAAGAGAAAAAAAGCAAATTAAAATGTGTCAAAGTCCTGGTGAGTCTCATTGCTTTAAATTTAAATCTCATATATATTTTAAATACTGCATTTTGTTTAATTTCTTTTTTGTTTTTCTTTTGTTTTGTTTTAATTCTTTGACAGTTTTTGTGTTTTGCTTTCTGTTTTGTTCTGCAATGCTCAGGAGTTACTCCTGACTCTGCACTCAGGGATAACTCCTGGCAGTGATCAGGGGAACATATGGGTTACTGGGGATTGAACCCCAGGCTGGCCATGTGCAAGGCATGTGCCCTAACCACTGTACTATTATTCTAGCCCCTGTATTTTCTTTTCAATTAAATAAAACTCCCAACCACTATTACTGATGAAATGAGAAAGTCAGTGGCATCTGTTTTGGATATGATTATTTTAAACCTACTGCCATAACTGATAATACATAACTGGAATCTTCTTCTTGCAAGATAATTGAGATCTACTTCATTCAATCAACTGCCAATGAACCATCTACTGCCAAGGAACCATCAAGTATATTGAGAGTTTTGCATCTGTGTTCTGATTTGTGGATAGTGGGTTTTCTTTTTCTGAATAATCTACAGTTATTAGCTACATAGTAAGAACCACCAATGCTATAATTTATTCTGTCATCAGCTCTATAATTTTCCATGTACAATATAAGCCATAATTAAGTTGAAAATAGGTTAGTTATATGATTTGTTAACAGAATTGGCTGTATTTCAAAAACTACTATGTGTTATAGATTAAGTTCCATATAATTTTTTGAGACCCCAGAGATCTCAGATATTGTAGTTTAGAATGTATTAGGCAAATGTATGTAAAAATATTCTGTGATAAATAATATCCTAAAGCAAAAATATTTTAATACTTATATATAAACATAAAATTTAAAGATCATATATAATTTAAGCTTTCTCAAATGATATTACAAACATAAAATTTCTCTACTTGAGCAGTATTTTATATATTTTAGCAGGAGAGTATGACTTCTTGGCTACATCTTTTTAAATAGAAGAAACTCATCAGCATCAATAATATCAGCACTGTGTTGACAGGCAATCAATAACTATCTGTCGGATGGCCCTTTTTTCAGAGAGGACATCTACAAGTGCTAACAGCTGTCTAGTCTATCCAAAATTCCACCATCTGTTCTCCATGGAGTTCTAGTTTAGAAACAAACATTTAAAAATACATATTGGAGCAATATTCATAATGATTGCAAAGCAAAATACCTTATGCATTCTACCAGCCCTCTTAAGCATGCAAAGAATCTTCAGTTAGAGAAACCAAATGAAAAAACTCCCCCTTAACTTCCCTTAAAATGTAAGGTAAAGAATCCCAACTCACCAAGTGGAAAGGCAAACTAAAGTTTAAAATAAATATTCAGAGGGTATAAGAAAATTATACAAGCAAGTAAATGAGAGAATCAGCAATAACAAAAACTCTTGTCCAGATCTCATTAGATGGGCACTCCATTACCAAGTATAGCTAATTTTAAATATTTGACTATAGTATTCAGTTACCTTTATCTGCATGCAAATAAAAACAATTTCCTGTATGCTCTACTGTTACCTTTTTTCTGAGTGAAATGTAGAGATAGGTTACATGCATATTCAGGAAAAACAATTCACAACCTGGTAAATACAAGCTACCAAGAAGGGTTGGGGAGATTAGTTGAATTCTATTTCCCCTTCAAAACTAGAGCACATTTCCATACAGTAGTATGGGCATACAGATCAAGTTTTGCCACTGTTGAAATATACAATTAAGGCAGGAGAAGCACAAAAATTTGCATTGAACTATCCATAGCTGCATTAGCTAGAAAAGTAGAAAAACAACAGGAAATGAGCAGTAGTAAATGTTCATTAACTACTGACAGGGTGTGTAAATACATACAATGGACTGATCCATACAATAGGCAGAATTCTAAAATAAAAAGAAATGATCTGATACGTGCCACAAGGATGAATTTTCAAAACTGGATGCTAAATCAAAGTAGCTAGTGACAAAAGACTATATATCACCTGTATCACTTGTCTTCCTGTTGTTCATGGACTTGCTGGAGCTGGCACCAGTAACATCTCCATATGTCCTGTTGCAAGCAAGTGTACCCCAGGGCTTGCTCCAGAAACAGGAAAAACCTCAACCATTCCTGCAGGTCATGGGAATGAGGTCCATAATTGCTGCTGGTTTTTGGCATATCAAATAAAACACGGAAGCTTGCCAGGCTCTGCCATATAGGTGGTATATATCATGCTATTTTATTTACATAAAATATCCAGAATAAGACAACGACCTGGGTGAGAAGGAGAGATCACTTAGGGCAAGGAATTTTCTAGAGTTGGGAATAAATGGATTAAATGTAATTTTAGATAGAACAAACCCTGAGCCTATTTTTTTTCATTTAAATGGTTTGCCCTGATTTGTATGCCATGGAATTCTCAAAACAAAGCTGTTTTCAGAAACAAAAAGCGGTCTGAATAATCATCTGAGGCTAGATTTGTTATATGAAAGCTCTATTAATTACTTTTCTCCGCAATTCAAGTTCACTAGATAATTACTGTCAGCTCTACCTTTTTATGTTTTCTTAATTCCAGGTTTTTTCCAAGCTATTTTCAAAATTTTATTCATCCCTCCATTTACAAAAAAATCTGAGAAAATTAAAAAAGTTATACAAACTTCTAAAAAATTGCTCCATTTAAAAAAAAAAATAAAATACAGGCAAAAAGATACACATGACAACCCTTTAATGTATGTTCTGTAATCCATAGTCTGGAAGAGAAGGAAAAGAGAAAGAGAGAGAAAGGGAAAGAAATAAAGAAACTGCCATGGAGCAGGGCTGGGGAAGGGGAGGGAACCGGGGATGTTGTTGGTGGGAGATGGGCACTGGTGGAGGGATGGGTGCTGGAACACTGTATGACCAAAACCCAAATATGAACTTTTTTTATTGTATATCTTTGTAATTGTATATCTCACAGTGGTATAATAAAATGCTTTTTAAAAAATGCTCCAAAGAAGCATAATCTCAAAAGTGATACAATCATCACAGTCACATGATAATTCTTATACTCTCTTTAAAATTATTAATCTTATACTCTCTTTTTCTTTATTATTACATTCTTTCTGTTAAAGTCGAGGCACCAAGTAATTTGCCTCAGTTTTACCAAAATGAAGCTTTGCTTTCAGGTTCATCAGCATTAACTCTAAGTTAAATCATTTACTTTATTTATCATCCCCAAATGATTGATTTTTAGGATAATTTAATAATATCTCAAATAACTCGGTAATGCTGTCACACATGAACAAACTCTGGAGTGGGAAAAGAAAATTTCTATTAGTTAATTGACCTCTCAAAGTTTAACTGTCAAATAAATTCCATAAGTGGACAGCCCAGAAATCTAATTTGGTAATCCTGAAAAACTCCCTCTTCCTTTTAGTCCTTCCCTCATACATTCTAAAAGATTGAAGAAACAAAGTTATTACATTGACATGTAGCACTAATTTGCGGAGTATTTCATACGCTCACCTGGGCTATCTACTTTAAATCATTCCAGCTTTCTAGAACCTAGAAAATGTTGACTGTAAGATACAGTGTTCCCAAGAAAATCTTTTCTGTCATTTCTTTTTGGTAGACAAACTAGAAAACCTGTATAAACAACAAATACCTCCAAACAAAAGTGATACATCATCCTTGGCTCCGAAAAGAGCGTCAAATCTCTGAAATGTGACAATGGAGAACTAACTCCTCGCAGTGTACCTCCTGCCTTATCTTTAACCATCATTGAAGCTCTAACAAATCAGGCAAGATGTCCAAAATTGGCTTATAAAATGGGGAAGCTCTCTGTTCAAGAGTATTCCTAAATGACACAGTGACCATGAATATGGTCCAGCACCACGAACCTTAACAGAAAATTGTACCGCATGTCCTTTTAACTCATCCAAGATGACCTAGGTCGCCCAGACGTAGGAGGAAGGTCTGATTGGCTTAACCGCTGTAGCCAATCAAAGGCTAAGTAAGCCTTCACTGAGAGCCGAATGCGGTTGGACCAAACAGAAAATAACAAGCCACAACTCTTTCAAAAAGACGGCAATTTGCAGGTGAAATTTCAAATACGATACTTAAAAGGATCCATTCTACACCCACAAATTTAAATGATTTACCCGTTCTTTTCAGAGTTGGAAAACCCAAGAGCTTTGCATAGTTATTGTATGGCAACTGATTTGTAAAGACTAAAATTTGAAGAGGATGGGTATTCGCTAAGAAAAATTGATGGCGAAATTTCCTAACTGTTAAAGCCCTATTATTACGTTTGTCTTCGGTGAAAGAAATGTTACAAAATACTGTATAATAAAAAGGTATTTATTTAATATATAACAATATTTGGTCAACTAAAACCCACTTGACATTTGCACAAACGTTTAAGAATAGGAAGTTCGTCTTTCCTTATATTTATCATTTCTCTCATCACTCTAGTCGTTTGCCTTCATTTAATACAGTTCTTCATAAGTGACCCAGCTAACGCATGAAAAGTAACCAATCCCTGCAAATGAGTACATTACAAATTTCACTTGCTAAATCTTTCCTCTAATTTATCAAAAGCAACAACTATTTCTTCTCTTTTTTTATTTTAACTTCATTGATGGTTTGAGATGCAAATACATCAATTGCGTTTTACTTTACATATGTTAAGGTTTGTTTGAAGACCTCCTGGGTCTTTTTACAAAGCTACCTGCGAACCATTCCCTGGGCACACCCCGAGTAGACCCGAATCCCCTGCAGCGCCGACCGGAGCGGGGCGAAAGCAAGGAAGCAAGGTGCAAGATAGCAATCATCGGGTCTGTTAAAGTGGTTCCAAAACGTCCCGGCCGGCACTTAGGATGCACAGCAATCCCTGGTGTTAGCACACGCTCTCTAATCGGCACTTTGACGGGGAGAAGGTGGAGAGGTAAACCGCGGCGGTGTTACACCCTCCGGGTATCTGTTACCAGTGAATTCCCTCTGGCGCCAGCAGGTATTTTGAACAGGCTTTCTGAGAGATCCCAGAGGGCACGGAGGTGCGTGGGGGCGATCGACTTAGAAGTTTGGGAGTTTAAAGCTTTTAAGATCTCGGAGGAAATTGGCTAGATTCGTTCAGACTCGCTCAGGCTTCGAAAATGTTTCGGGAAAGCGCGATCTCCCAAGAGAGATCACACCAGGCCTAGGAGGTAAAATCCCAGCCAAGACCACAAGCCACAGCAAGGCTTCGTCTTTGTCCTAGATGCTGGGGACCTCGGAAGGCACCTCTCGCGGGTAGAGGGTGCTGCGTCCTGGGGTGACTGGCGACTGCCAACGTCCCCGTCCCCAAGGCTCCGGGAAACTGAGGCTGGGGCGCTCAGGTGCCCCCGAGGCCTCGCGCGTCACCCCTGGAGGTCTGCTAGGCAGAGCCATTAACGCGCGGCTGCCCGCGGAACTGCTCAGTAAAAGTGACTGCGATTTATTTGGATTAGTCACTATAAAGGTCTGGCCAGACAGCTATTTAGCCGATGCGGGACCTTGACAAATTGACAGGGCCGTGCAAGAAAGGACAGTCCCCGTGACCCCCGACCGTGCTGGGGCGGAAAGCGGGATCCTCCCATCAGCTCCCAGGGGGCGCGCACAGTCAGGAGAGGAGGCGTCTGTCCTCCTCTCGTCTGTCCTGCCGCCGCTCCGGGGCACCGCTAGGGGCCCTTCCCACCCTCCAAGAGGCCCTTTCCCCCTGCTGGAGCGCTGGGGCTGCCGCCTCCTGGCCCTGCAGGGTAGAGTTTTGCTCCGCAGCATCCTTTTGCCAGGGTCCAGGAAGGTCACCAAGTGAGCGATCTGGCCGGGTTGCCCTGCAGGTGACCCGGTCCTGAGCCCACAAAGAAGTGTCCACCTTGGTATATTTTTTTACCCCCAAAAAAAAAAATCGTTTGGCAGCATCCTGGAAATTTATCAAGGGAGTCGTTTAGAAGCGGGGTTTTTCCCCCAGCTAAGCGCTGCACATTGTTTATGCCTGAAATTTAATTTCGCTGTATGGAATGCGACCATGTATATACCACCGTCAAATTCATTCTTGCAATGCTTCTGAACTTCGTACATGGTTCAGACTTGATTTATATTAGATAAAATAAAATGCTTCAAAGAGATGCTTTAGAAGCAAAGACATTTATACTAAACCAGCAACCAGGAAAGATACACGGGTAAACCTTAACTTGAAATGCTACTAAAAGGAGTCCTTGTTTCCAGGAGCGCGATGCTTTTTAACTTAGTTTAATGTTGTCTCCGCTTTAAGGCTGCCTTATCAGGGTAAGAGAATTTTTCAGGATGTAAAAGATAGCTAAAGTACACCTTTGTGAACAAGAACTCAAATACTGGATAAGTAATCCTAATAATCACTTTGCTTCCGGGATCCAGAACAGCACCTTTGGGACTATCCATGAAGAGTTCTGCCTCAAACCGTGATGTGAACTTCCATGGAATAACATTAATTTGTTCAAACAACTAAGACGAAGAAGGTATTTTACACAAATTCTTTCTCATTCAGTAAAAGAAACCGAATTCCTTCAGTTAAAATAGATGAAAGTTCCGTGTGGTCAGAAAATGAGGTTTTTAGACCTTTTGATGGAGACAATCTGAACCTGAAAACGTTGCGTGGCTATCTATCTTGCTAAAAGTCAGGGCAAGATAAAGTGTAATCTGGCTCTGATTTCTGCGGCAAAGAAAACACCGAAATGACTGCTCATTTATCACGCTGCCCGCCCCTCCCCCGCCACCTACACTGCACGGACAGTGGAAGGCTGAGCGCTCTGTGGCTTCCCTTGAGTGCTGGAAATGAGAAATGAAGCCAACACCCTGGAAGGGAAAGCTCTAAGTGATTGGGTTTATGATGTAAAGAAGAAATAGAACATATATGCATGTGTAGCTCTTGTAAAACTCCCGTTAAAAACTCTCCAATTGGATGACTTTTCATGCTTCGGCTCATCTGACCAGTGAATCTGCAGAGCTAGCTAGCGTCTCTCACCATGGCTGCAATTGTAAAAACTTAGCTTAAGATACTCTCTGTGACTATTTTAAAAAAAGCTTTAGTTTATTAAAATTTTGGGCAGTTCAATAGGTGAGGCAGAGATTCAGTTGATTTCTTTTTAACATTTGATATATCTTCATGGTCTAAAATATCACTGTAATTAAATTTTAATAAAAATACTCAGAGGTCAATAATAAGTTTTTTAATTATTATAGATTTATTGTGTGTTTGAGGCAAGATGCCATTCCTCGATTCTTTATGACAATGATTTTTGGAATCAGACTTACATAAAGTCAGCTTATCTAAATTTCCAAGACTTTTAATATGCTGTTTTTATTGATAAAGCATTAAACTTTTAATTTATAGCCAGAATTTATGCCTACAAATATTGAAACTTCAGATCAAGAGCATTATGTTTTAATCAATTTGTTAGAATTTATTCTACCTTTTTAAAAAAATATGTCCAGGAAATTTTACATTACTCAGAGAAATATATTCTAATGATTGAAAGTATATTCTCTCAACCTTATAAGACCTTGAATAAGTTATAGAAACACTCTGCACCTCTATTTTTCTTATGTATAAGTCAAAAATAATAATAGCACCTGCCTCAGAGAGTTGTAATAAGAATTAAATAAGAAAACCCATTCAATAAAAACACGCACAGCTGTATCTGGCAATATTATCTCTTAAAAAAACATTTTATATTACAAAACATTGAACATTGCTTTCATTTTCCCCTAAGTAATGCTTTGGTGTGTTTACTATAAATGGGCCAGTTTCCTTTCTATTTTCCAATTTTTGCTGCTTGTCTTTAAGTAATTGTTAAATTTCTATAAACTTATAAACTTCCATTTTTATTTTCTTATTCTTCCTACAGCTTTTCAATTAGTTCTCATCAACTATCTAGATATATAATTATATTATCTGAAGCAGTAACTAACCTTACTAATAGCTATTGTGGTTTTACCAACACATTCTCCCTCTTATTTAATTGCTTTGGCAAACATTTCTAGAACATAATAAATAACAGTATTAAAATAAATGTTTATCCTTAATTTTAATAAGAATGTGACTCATGTTTTATTACATGTTTTGTCGCATATGAAAGTTGTTATTTTGTTTATCACAACAAAAAATTCAATGACTGAATGTTACATCCTGTCAAGTGACTTAGTACATATAAACATAACTGTTTTTCCTGTGACCTATTAGCATAATGAATTTGTTAATAAAGCTCTTAATATTCAGCTTTTTATTCATTCATATAAAAGTAACAAGATAGTAAAGAAGGTTAATTAAGGTGCATGGCTTGCATGCAGCTAAGTCCATAATTAGTTTTTATAATATTAAGTCATGAGTAAAGCACAAAAAACACTGTGATGTGCTGGAGCAATAGTTCAAAGGTCCTAGTGAATGTTTTCATGGAGGAGGTCTGGTACTGCATCATCCCCAAGCAACACAGTGAGTAACTGCATGCATCCCAAACAACAACAGCAGAAGCACTATTCAGAGAACTGAATGGCATCGTCATGTTTACAAAGATACATCATGAAGAAATGATATGGAAGACCACTCTGAAAGAATCTGGCTACACTTATTAAGGGGTACTCAACAAGTTTACTTATTTTGATTTGTTGGTTGTTTTGGGGAAGAGCACCAGGTATTGCTCAAGGGATACTCCCCGATCTGTGCTCAGGGGTCTCCCAGCAATGCTCAGGGCACCTCATATTGTCAAAATCAAACATGATCCACCTGCAAGCCAAGTTCTAACCCTTGACTCCCTATCTCCCATCTGTTTTCAAGAGGTTAGATAGTTAACTAAACCAGTGAAAGGTTTTCCCATAATGGGTGCTCAAAGAGAAAGGTACCTGGGTTTTGTCCGAAAATGCTGGGTTCCCCGACAAAATCTGGGAGCAGAGATAGGGATCCCCTTCTGCCCTAGGGAATCAGCGACTGGCAGACAGAGAAAGACTCACGAATCCAGCAAAGTTTCAAAAGGCTTTACTCACACTTGTTCTGGTATACAGTTCAGTAACAGGAAAACCCCAAACTTTAGGTTCCTAGCTGGGCCCTGGCCATGAGTAGGTTTAGAATCCTAGGCCAAGATGGCCACTACCACGTGCTAAGGCCCAAAAGGGAAAAGAACCAAGAGAAGAAGAGCAGAGGCAGAGGCAGAAGCAGAGGGTGAAGAGGAAGAGAGGAGAGAGAGAAGGGCTCTGTCTTTATATCTTTTCAGTCCTGACCAGCCCATACCAACTGAAAGCAGTTAGGGTCAATCCATCTCAGATATCCTTCTGCCAGGAGCTCACCTAGTCCCATTGAAATGCGAATATTGCCCCAGCCAAAGTCTGTCCTTGCAGTTTCCCTGCAGGCCAAGGGCATGTATCTGTACCATGAATATTCTACAGCCAGGTATAAATTTCTACAAACCTTCAAAAGATTCTTGTTTTCATAGTTATTTGGCATTTTAGCCTTTAGGTTTATTATAGATCCATGCTTGCTTGCTTGGAGGCAAGCAGCATTTCTCTCTGGTCTAATTATAACTATAATATACTTAGAGATCCAATGTAGCCTGGTAAAATTACTCATAAGATCTGTCTAGTCCCACAATGATTGTGGTAGCATGAGAGAAAATATTTATACCAGGTAACATAGAATACATGGTAAGATATTCTGCCACATAAAGTCATGGATCCAAACTGTTTTCTGTTCCTATCTACAAAGTGGCCTGCTGGAGACCAAGATGCAGAGACTCTGTCAACAGTGTACTGCAACAGAGTTTGGTCCTGGTTTGGTGTTTCTGGCTTCTTCTATTTCATTCTAGAGGGATGAAACTTCATGTTCTGTGTCCTTGACAACTGAGCAGAAATACTCTTGGGAATAACAAGAGCCTAACTTTGAAACTCATGAAAATAACGTCAGAGTTAATGAGCTAATACCAATATCTGTTCAATTTATGTAGTTATCAGTACATAGTTCAAAAAATCCAAAGCCATTAAATCATACCTGTAAGTAATTTGGGTAATTATAAAAATTATATTTAATAGATATGATTAAAAGTTATATTTTACTTTAAAACATGACATAAAAATGTAGGCTTCAGTAGAGAAGAAACATAAGACAGCATATATAATAGTAAAAGTTAATACTTATTGACAGTGTATGCCAATTCTTTGTGTTTGCATGTATGTGTGACTACATTCCATCCTCATGTAACCCTACAAAGCCTAAAAGATCTCTCATGCTCAAGTTCATTTGCCCAATGAATAAAAGCCAAGGATGGGTAAGACCATTGCTTTCATCATTAGAAATTTGATGGTGGTCTTAAAGGAGCAAGTTCAAGATACTGATCAGAAAAGAATATTGATTACTGATTACAGGGTGAAGACATATAAAAGTGAAATAAAGTTAAATAAAAGTGAATATCACCTTCATACTCAAGATTTTGATCTATGTCCTGGGGAAAGAGCTACAGAGAACAGGTATCCATGGCCTTTTTCAGGGTTAAATCTGTATAACATCCAGGGAACCCATCAGTGCCACTGAGCCACTATGAAAATCCAATGGAGTAGTGAGAGAAAAATGTTTCCTTCTTTCCACTGAGATTGAATTTGATAGCTGGTGTGCACAAAAGTTCAGGCAGCAATTCTGTTTCCCCTGAGAGTCACAGGTGCCTATCCAGCAGAAGGCAGAGAAGAAACACTGACTGGAATTATAAAGATGAAATAAAGGACTCAAACCTCTGTGCTATAACGACTATCTCAGGAACTTCTCTCCTGTAAAAGCTAATAATTATCTTTCTTTTTACTTAAATCATGATAGATATTTTCTCATTTGAATCAAAATACATGCATAAGGTCTGTTTGTACTTGGGACTATGAATATAAAGAGTTGTAGGAAAGGACATCTTACAACAACTTTCACAGATAGCCAAAAAAAAGTTAGTTATGGCTATTAATTTCTGTGCCTTCTCTCCATAGTTGTTAACAGCAGGGCTTGCTAACCAATACTGAAATAACATTGGGTGTTTTGAATTTCACCTCCTCGCCCTTCCTTTCCCCCCACTTGAATGGAGGTGCTTAATGAGTAGTGAAAGGTCCTGAAAGGGTAAATCCAAGAGAGAACTGGATAATCGATCCCAGAGGTTAAGTCGCTGAACCCCAAAAAATATCCCGTCAAGGTGTTTTAAAGAAATTGTTTGGCTTCACTGAAGTTATCACTTGCAAATGATAATTCTTCCTGGCATATTGCTGGAAAGTGGATAGCAGATCTTCTTTTGAATGTTAACATACGAAATATTCAGTACTTAGATATATAAATGTTTCTACATTGGTTAAGAAGAAATAAAAGTTATCAACTTCATAAAATTCATGAGGTTGTATTGGGCTTATTTTATGGATTTATGTTATGCAATGATGAATTACATATTTGAAGCCACACACATAAAATATATACAACATCTATGTAAGTTATGAAACAGTAACTTTACTTATTTTAGGCTAAATGTTTGAGTCCCCACAAAATTTATATGGTGAAACCTAATCCCCAGAATGATAATATTTAGGGGTGAGGCCCTGGGGAGGTGATTAGGTCTGAGGGCAGAGCCCTCATAAACGGGATAAAAGAGTTTTACCAAACAGACCCTGCAAGGCTCCTCAGCCCCTTCACCATGTGAGAATTCAGTGGAATGAACCAAAAAATGGATCTCATCAGATTTGAATCTTCCAGCACCTTAATGTTAGACTTTCTTAAGCCTATAGAACTGTGGAGAACATTTCTGCTGCTTATAGGCACTTGATTCATGATATTTTGTCAAAGATGTTCAGTCTATGCTATTGCTTTATAACAGCTCAAATGAATTAAAACAAGAACCTTGAATCACCATTCGATATAAAAATAAAGGATCTATGTTTGTGTGCCTCAATTCCATCCTGAATTACCCTTAGGTGTGACACTACACCAAATCTGATGTTCAGCATTCTTTTGTTTGTGTATAGTTTCCTCACCAATAAATGTAATGTTTAAATACCGTACAAAATCACTTGACTTTTCATTCATTATTATGCTCTTATGATTTACCCATAATGATGAATATAGTATAGTGCAAGTCCTTTTATCTGCTGTACAATATTAAATCTTTTTTCTATTTCATATTGGTTTTCTCTTCTTTTCCCTCTGTCCTCTTATGTAACTAGGGAAGGTAGGAGTGGGAAGAATAGAACTCAGACCTCATTTTTATGTAAAGAAAAAACATGGGAGGAGTGTAGTTTCTCTCTGGGAGTTACTGAGAAAGAAAGAAAGAAAGAAAGAAAGAAAGAAAGAAAGAAAGAAAGAAAGAAAAGAAAGAAAGAAAAAGAAAGAAAGAAAGAAAGAAAGAAAGAAAAGAAAGAAAAAGAAAGAAAGAAAGAAAGAAAGAAAGAAAGAAAGAAAAAGAAAGAAAGAAAGAAAGAAAGAAAGAAAGAAAGAAAGAAAGAAAAGAAAGAGAGAAAGAGAGAGAGAAAGAGAGAGAAAGAAAGAGAGAGAAAGAGAGAAAGAAGGAGAGAGAGAAAGGAAGGAAGGAAGGAAGAAAGAAAGAAAGAAAGAAAGAAAGAAAGAAAGAAAGAAAGAAAGAAAGAAAGAAAGAAAGAGAGAGAGAGAGAGAAAGAAAGAAAGAAAGAAAGAAAGAAAGAAAGAAAGAAAGAAAGAAAGAAAGAAAGAAAAGAAAGAAAGAAAGAAAGAAAGAAAGAAAGAAAGAAAGAAAGAAAGAAAGAAAGAGAGAGAAAGAGAGAAAGAAAGAGAAAGAGAAAGAAAGAAAGAAAGAAAGAAAGAAAGAAAGAAAGAAAGAAAGAAAGAAAGAAAAAGAAAGAAAGAAAGAAAGAAAGAAAGAAAGAAAGAAAGAAAGAAAGAAAGAAAGAAAGAAAGAAAGAAAGAAAGAGAAAGAAAGAAAGAAAGAAAGAAAGAAAGAAAGAAAGAGAAAGAAAGAAAGAAAGAAAGAAAGAAAGAGAAAGAGAGAGAGAGAGGGAGGGGAGGGAGGAGAGAGAGAGAAAAAAGAAAGAAAGAAGGAAGAAAGGAAAGAAAGAAAGGAAGGAAGAAAGAAAGAAAGAAAGAAAGAAAGAAAGAAAGAAAGAAAGAAAGAAAAGAAAGAAAGAAAGAAAGAAAGAAAGAAAGAAAGAAAGAAAGAAAGAGAGAGAGAGAAAAGAAAGAGAGAAAGAAAGAGAGAGAGAGAAAGAGAGAAAGAGAGAAAAAAAAAAAGAAAGAAAGAAAGAAAGAAAGAAAGAAAGAAAGAAAGAAAGAGAGAGAGAGAGAGAGAGAGAAAGAAAGAAAGAAAGAAAGAAAGAAAGAAAGAAAGAAAGAAAGAAAGAAAGAAAGAAAGAAAGAAAGAAAGAAAGAAAGAAAAAGAAAGAAAGAAAGAAAGAAAAGAAAGAAAG
>JAJIBD010007259.1:0-27087 GCA_021461705.1 Cryptotis parvus | reverse complement strand
CCCCTGTGTGGTGACTCACAGAGTCGCTGTTGGGCCCAGATTTACTGTTGGGCCCAGCCTTCCTCCAGGCCTGTAGGAGAAGATGTCCTCTGTGGGAAATGAGGTGTTTATATTTCCTGTTTCAGGGCTGTGGTCAGTAAGGAAGCCCTCTCTGGGAAGGATGCGAAGTATAGGCATCAGTCAGGGCCATGATGTCAGAGAACAGTGGGAGGAGAGTGATTTAAAGCAGTGAGGATAGGGCTGGAGAAACAGGACCGGGGTGGGGGTGTTTGCCTTGCATGTGGTCGACCCAGGTTCTATCCCTGGCATCCCATATGGTCCCCCCAAGCATATCCAGGAGTAATTCCCGAGTGCAGAGTTTGAGTGTTACTGGTGTGGCCCAACAAACAAAGGACCTTGCTGAGGCGGAGAGATACCTCAACTCTCTGGAGCATGTGGTTTGCATGCAGGAATGCTAGAACTGCAGGGGTCGAAAGCACTACTAGGAGTAATCCCTGAACACCGCTGAGTGTTGCCCTGTCCCCCCTCCAAAAAACATGTCCCCCATTGCTGTTTAACTAGAATCACTGCTGACTCTGCAACCTGTCTCCTCCAAAGCTTCGAATCTGTCTGTGTGTCTCAAGTTTTCCCTTTACCTGAACTTTCGCTGACTGCTTCTTTTCTGACTCTGCTTCTTCAGAGCAGATCCAAGTTCACCCCCTGGGCCCCAGTTCATCGTCCCTGGCATTCTGGGCCAGTGCAGGTATTTGAGAGTTTGTTGAAATCCTCTAACCGCATTTCATACAAGGCGGCTTTTGCACTGCCTCTATCAGCATGTGTCTAAAATATGCTGTGAAAGATCAAGGTCCTCTGCAGGTATATTCTCCGGATGTCAAGGAAGCAGCTCAGGGAGGGAGGTCACACGCAACGATGCTGTACTGAAGGCAGATGTGGATGGTTCCGTCACTCTCAAGGCTTTCCTCCCATCGGGGCTGAGCTACTGTGGGAACAATGACTGGTCCCCAGAGCCCAAGGTAGTTTGTGTACTATAGGAATTTTTGGTTAGTTCCTGGCTCTGCAAGCAGAGATCATTCCTGCTGGAGCTCAGGGGACCGTATGTGATGCCGGGTTGAGTGTTCAAGTAAATGCTTTAATCCCAGAGATTTCCAGTCTCACATATTCTATGCCGTATTCTTTTTTAACTTTATTTAAACACTGTGCCATAGCTCTTCGCAAAAGCCCCTCCAAACACATGCATAGCCTTTCAAGTCTGAAAACCCAGGACGCTGAAAAGAAAGGGACCACAGTGGGACTTCCTGATAAATACAAATTATTTTCTGTTTTGGGGGGGCTGTGGGGTGGAGGAATATCTGGAAATGCTGTTTGGGGACCACCTCCCGAAAGTGTTAGAGGTGGGATGGTGCTTTGTGATAGATATACTTACTAGAAGGCACATTCCCGATCCATTGGGACACAGTTCAGGCCCAGCACCAAAAATTCAGTGTCCCTGTTAACACAGATGGTGGGTGCTTTCAGTTCAAATGTTGGGGATTTCTTTTTATTTTTTATTTATTTTTTGCTTTTTTGGGCCACACCTGCCGATGCTCAGGGGATATTCCTGGCAGTGCCCAGGGGACCATATGGGATGCCAGGGATCGAATCCAGGCGAGCCATGTGTAAGGCAAATGCCCTACCAGCTGTACTATCACTCCAGTCCAGTGTGTGTATTGGGGGGGAGGGGGGGGTAAATTTCTTTTAAATGATGAGCTTGACAAACTTTTAGCTGTGGTGTTTTCAGCATACTGTAGTGCCTTGCTCATGTTGCACTGAGCCAGCTGGGAGGTCCTCCCTCACCCCCAGCCCTGTCCTTTCACCCCCAGCTTGCATCTATCCACTCCCCAGCCCTTGGTGGGGGGGCTCCCTGGTGTGGGCGGAAATCCCCTGTGGTGCTGGGGTTCACATGCAGCATAGCTGCCAGGCTCCAACAACAGCTGCTGGCCCGAGGTCACGGGGATTTGGACACGTGAGCTGAGGCTGGGGGAAGCGGGAGCTCTACACCCAGGCCCTGTTCCTCTGAGCCAGGAGTGACTCTTAGGCGTAATTAGCCTCCCCTGGGAGCTCAGCTCCATTCTACACATTTCATCAATGAGAACACCCACATTCCACCCTCTTCCTTCTTTACCTCATTTAAAAAAAGAAAAAAAGGCAGCTTCTCCCACACATCTGATACTTCCCTAAAATGTGTTGCCTTGCAGCTTTCTATCATTTGTTGGTGCCTTTCCTGTACTGAGGGTGCCGTCGCCAGGCAACCTTCTGTTGTTCCCGGTGGTCTTGGAAGGTTCTGATTCAGACAGTTCTACCTTCGCTGCACTTAATTACCTTGTTATGAGCTCTGTGCTCCTGCACCTAGTTGGTTTCTGCCCACCCTACAGCATTGCCACAGACCATCTGTTCTGAGGTCATCTATCTGTGGTGAGTTTGATCCTAATCTAGCAAAGACTTCTTGGGGTTCTGGAAGCCATCTTTCATCCATTTCCCAATGGCTCTTTCAATACACCCAGCAAAGTCCTCACAACAAGGATGGTCCCAGTGACCCTGGGAATATGTTTCAAATATATTTGAAATGGGCAACAGGATAGTGAGCACCATTGCAGCCCAAATGGTCAGAGAAGAGATAATCACTAGAAACCACGAGTGGGTCTTTGTTATCATGTCACCAGTTACTAGGTCCCCCACTGCTTATTCCAAGCTAAGGAAGGCCCTCAAGGCCTTCCTTAGTCCACAAGCAACACCTAAACCCATGTATGGAAAACACAAAAACTGGACCAGGAATTTCCTTCAGGTGAGTACCAGAAGTATTTGGGAGAGGGCTGGGAATGTGGCTCAGAGGCTGAGCACCTGCCTTGCCTGTATGAGGCTTAGGGTTTGATTCCTGGCACCACAGAAGCACACAAAAGCACATTTGGTGGTGGTTGAGGGCGGCGGGAGGTGCACTCAAAACGTGTCAAGAATGACCAAAATGGTCTTTAAACTATGCCTGGGGGAGCTGCCTTGCCTGTGTGAACTCTGGGCACTGCCCCACCAGCTGAGTGCAACCCAGTCGCACTGTCATTTGGAATTCCTGGCACCACGACAAAGCGGGCAACCCAAGTCACCCCACGCAAGTGTGTGATCCTGGTCACTACAATGACAACACAGGAAGGGAAGGGGAAAAGGAGTTTGAAACCAGAATGGTGCCTGATGCCAGAACGAAGAGCAAGGTCAGGGGCTAGAGGGCTGGTTTAACGGCTGTCTGCCTGCCTTGCACAATGTCCTGTGTTGCACCCCTGGAACCACAGGAATAAATAGGAAAGGAGCTAGAACAACTGCTGTTTTGCTTTCTCCAGAGAACAATATTGTCAGATTAAAAATGCTGAAAATATCAAAGGGGCCAAGGGATTATAGTGGGAAAAATCTTAAAAAATCAAATCACATGATCAAAAATCTTAAAAATCAAATCACATGATCTATACAGGTACTGAAATAACTTTGGATTCAATTACAAAATGACTGTCAGAACATATGGGAAATAATAATAGAATGAGGGGCCAAAGAATCAGTACAGCAGGTAGGGCATTTGCCTTGCACACAGCTGACCTAGGTTCGATCCCTGGCATCCCATATGGTCCCCAGAGCACCGCCAGAAGTGTGACCCCCAAATAAAGAGTAAGAAAGAAGACCAGACACTGCAGCTAATGTCCTATTTTCGCAAAGAAACAAACTCGTGAGTTCAAGCTCTGGGGATTCTGGACTAATGCAGGTGTTTCAACACCCAGCGTTTGCTCCTTCTTTCCCACCTGCATTTGACAGCAATCACCTTCCCGCCCTTTTGTTGTTGTGACACTGGTTGTGATTGTGGCTGCTGTGAGGCTTACAGGCCCTGTCATTTCTTGATCGGATTACTAGAATGACCAGCCAAAAAAGTAACTAGAACAAAACCTGAGCTTACTGGGAAGAGGGCTGAGCAGAATAGCGTTTGGAAGGTAACGGTCAGAACTGGTTCCAAGGCTCTGTGTGGTTTTTTTTTGAGTCACACACAGCTGTGCTCTGGACTTCCTCCTGACTCTGCACTCAGGGATCACTCCTGGTGGTGCCCAAGGACCATTTTTACTGCCGGGGATCAACACAGAAAGGGAACCTGGATCAAACACTCAACTTGGATCAAACCCAGGTTGAGTGAGTGTAAGGTAGGTGCCCTCTCAGCTGTACTTTCTCTCCAGAGCCTGTATATATTAATTTACTCCTCATATTGACCTGATAACGATATGACCATTTTTCCTATCTGCCAGTGTGACAGGAAGGCTTTAACAGAAGCAAAGTTAAGGACTGTAATTTTCCTACAGGCTTTAAAGGCAGACTTCCAGCCAGGCAATGTGGCCCCAACTCTCCCTTCTTGAACGTGACTGCCCTAGTGTGAGGCGTCCAGCCTGCTAACTCCGGGGAGCAGGATGGGGAATGAGGATGGCCTCCCTCTGCCTTTCCGTGGTGGCAAAACAAACTTGGCCCTTTGCTGCTTGCTGGAGGCCAGGGGTAGGAACACGTCTGGTCTCGCTCTTTTCTCGACCTCCTGAGAGGAGTGGGGAAGGGGAGGGCAGCTTGGGTGGGATGAGTCTGCTGGCAGGGTAAGGCCACAGGCCAGCATTTGGCACTGCCAGGGAGTGTGTAATTGAAGTTGGGTCCATTCCAGGGCTGCTGTTTGAAATTCTTTAGCAGCCATTTCACAGACAGATGGAGGCAGCCGAGAACCACGGTACTGCCAGTTCCAGGCCTGGTTAGTTTGTGCAACTGGATTATCAGCCAGGGGAATTTCTAGGAAGTCTTATGCTAGACTTCTCAATCCATTTGGATTCCTTTAGTCTGACCGTTAATATTTCTATTTTACTTATTTATTGAATTACTGTGAGGTAGTTGTGAGGCTGTTCATGATTGGGTTTCAATCATATGATGCTCCAACACCCGTCCCTCCACCAGTGCACACTTCCCACAAATGGTCCCCTTTTTCCTCTTGCTGCCCCTCCACCTGTCTCTATGGCAGGCACGCCCCCCCTCTCTCTTCTTTCTCTCTCTCTCTCTCTCTCTCTCTCTCTCTCTCTCTCTCTCTCTCTCTCTCTCTCTCTCCCCCCGCTTTGGGCATTATGGATTGCAATACAGATACTGGAAGGTTATGTGTTTGTTCCCTTACCTGCTTTCAGCACACAGTTCTTATAGAGACATTTCCAACTATTACTTTCATAGTGGTCCCTTCCCTATCCCAATGACTTGTATTTTAAACTTGGACTTAAAGCACAAAGAAAGGACATAATAATCACCACCAGATTATTACACGGCAGAGCCTGGCAAGCTACCCGTGTTTTTTTTTTTGTTTGTTTTTTTTGCTTTTTGGGTCACACCCGGCGATGCTCAGGGGTTACTCCTGGCTCTGGCGCTCAGGAATTACTCCTGGCGGTGCTCAGGGGACCATATGGGAGCCAGGGATCGAACCCGGGCCGGCACAGGCCTGCTGCGTGCAAGGCAAACGCCCTACCCGCTGGGCTATCACTCAGCCCCTCCCCCATGTTTTATTTGATATGCCAAAAACTAGTAACTATTATGGACCTCAATTCCATGACCTGAAGAATGGTTTAGGGCTCTTCCTGTCCCTGAAGCAAGCAGATGCCCTTGGGCTACACTTGCTTATGACAGGATGTATGGAGATGTTATTGGTGCCCGCTCGAGCAAATCGATGAACAAGACTGTGATACAGTGAATCACCAAGCCTCTTAGTGTCCTCTGCATACTGTTTTTCTTTTAGGTCACACCCAGCAATGCTCAGGGGTTCCTTCTGGCTCTTTGCTCAGGAATTACTCCTGGTGGTGCTGGGGGATCCATATGGGATGCCTAGCATCGAACCCGGGTCGGCCATGTACAAGGCAAACGCCTTACCTGCTGTGCTATATCACTCCAGCCCAAGTCTTCTGTACTTTTCATGTCATATCTCAAATATTAAGTGACAGCCAGAAGGCTCCCAACAAGCACGGTCAAGCTACCCTAGTGAACAAATGGAATGGAATGACTATGAACAGGGGAGGACATGGCCAGACCTGTGTGGAGTTGGGGGCCTGAAATGCTATTTTGCAAAGAAAGTGATAGAGTTTGGGGACCATTACTCTTAAAACCAAGTTTTAAGACCATTACTCTTAAACCACAACTGTGTGGTAAGATCCCAGGTGGGAGCCTAAGTGAATGTGCGGAGGGGAAGTTTGTCATAAAAATCCTTTAAAATCTGGGCTGGAACGATAGCCCAGCGGGTAGGGGCGCTTGCCTTGCATGCAGCTGGCCCATGTCGGTCTGGGTTCGATCCCCGGCATCCTATATGGTCCCCCGAGCACTGCCAGGAGTAATTCCTGAGTGCAGAGTCAGGAGAAACCCCTGAGCATTGCCGGGTATGACACAAAAAGCAAAATAAACAAACAAACAAACAAACAAAAAACCCACCCCTTTAAAATCTGTTTTAAAATTGGGCCAAAGAGATAGTATAGGAGTTAAGGCACTGGACTTGCATGCAGCCAGTCCCAGTTAGATCCCAAGTGCCACATAAGGTCCCCTGTGCACTACCAGGAGGTGTTTCTTTTCTTTACAGAGCCTATATATATATTTTTTTTTACTTTAGGAAAATTTATTTATTAGAAAAATAAACTTTAAATTCTCCACTATTTTCTATTTCCAGGATTGGTCTAAAGCATCTGTGCCTTATGGTCTGAACAGGATCTGATTTACAAATCTCATTTAGTCCTGTATAGTAAAACAAAATACAAAACATAAATGAAATGTTCATAACTGTTAAGAAAGTCAGCGTAAAAGTTTGGAGGAAAAACTTACAACACCATTTGCTGCAGATACCTAATATGGCACTATTTACTGTAAAGTGTATAAAAACTGTTTTTCACTGCAACTTAATGTACTGGCTTATTACCAAAACCAGTAATACTGTATTAAAATACAAACTGTGTGGTCTAAAGTTTCCCCAAATTTTGTGAATTAGCCCAGAAACGGCCAATTTCCCTTAAAAAATGTCAGACAGTAAAAAATTTCGGTTTTCAGACCATAAAGATCTTACTGTCAGGCCAGAGCGACAGTCCAGCGGGAGGGCATTTTCCTTGCATGTAGCCGACCTAGGTTCCATCCCCGGCATCCCATATGGTCCCCTGAGCACCGCCAGGAGTAATTCCTGAGAGCAGAGCCAGGAGTAACCCCTGAGCATCGCCGGGTGTGACCTCCAAAAAGGGGGGGGGGGGGGGGCGCGGGGGAATCTTACTCTTGGCCCGGCTACAGGGCCCAGAGAGTAGGAACGAAGGCTGAGCCCAGGGCCGCAGCCCCTGCTGGAGCCAGGAAAAGGAGGCCGATCTGCGGTGCCACGTTGCAAAGCGGAGCAGGCAACGACAGAAAGGACCGACACCAGCATCCGGTGACTGAACTTCACAATGCAACTGCGCGGCTAGACAGTGTAGCAGAACCTATATTTTTGCTCTAAAATAAATTTCTTTGATTTATTTCAGTGAATACTCATCTGTGTACCTATTTATAATACCAACCTATCTAAGATCAGGTAAAATTTCTCATTGAAAGTGCTGGGTGGGAAAAGTTTAAGAAATTGTCTAAAGGTCAGAAATCCTGGCTACAAGCAAGCCATTTATTTTCTAGGGACACAGTCGTGGGTATCAAGTTTTCTGTATCCTACCAACTGTGTACTCCTGAGCACTGTCTGCGTGCCTAGAGTAAAGAAATCCAACAGTGGGGTTGGGGGAGAGGGAAGAATGAACGTGGGCCCCTACCTTATGCGTACCCGCAATCTAACCATCAAACCGAATTCCTTACAACTACTGAGTAAATGAAACTTGTCCCCTAGGTGCAGGTGCTGCATTTTCTTCCAGTCTCTAAGAACTGGCAGTGCATAGAATAAAAGTAAAATGGGAGCACAGGTCATCAAAAAACATTTTAATGATTAATGTTTAGACATTATTTAACAGTGTGGCTATATCCAGATGAGCTAAAGCACACGTTGACAGCATACTATTGAACGTTATAGTTTCTGTATTGAAATATGTAAAGACATTCGCAAACTAGTACCTAGGAAGACAAACATTTACAAATATACACACTCTAGATTTGATAAGGTAAATGTAAACAGATGCTATGACTTCTTCCAAAGAGAAAACCCACAAGACTAATAAGAGCCAATCAGCTCCCTATAATATGAATGTGCAAAATTAAAGCATGATAAACTGATATTTACATAAATATCAAACCAACAATTAGTTTACACATTGCCAATGTCCTTCTAAGTATGTCGAGTGGTTCTAGACTATTGTCACCATTCCCCATGTAAAAGGTGAGGCTAAATAGCAACACTTTCAAATGACACATTTTAAACATGTCCTTAACTGTTTGACCTCTACCTCAAAGGGGTTGCATGTGATTTTATGAGAAGCCCGTCTATGATTTTTAAATAAGCGCTTCTAAGCAAATCTTCAGCATCTAAAGCAGGAAGAAAAAAAATTATATGTGGTGCTATTAGATTCACATCAAAAATGATCTCAATTTCCCAGCTCTCTGTCAAAGCAGCTATCTGTTTAATTTTACCTTAAAAAAATGGTAAGGTCCCTTTTCTCCCTATTAATTTTGGTAATCTAGGCACATTTAAAAAGCAAAGTTTGTGTCAAAACAGGTAGCAATCTGTTACAGAAATCAATCCAAGTTTGGACCCTGGAAACCAGCTCCCCACTGTCCATGGAATTTAGCCACATGGGAAATACTCAACTCATCTCTCCCTTGAAAAGCATACAATTGCTCACGAGTGGAAAACAAAACAGGCCATTTCCTGTATCAAAACACTGAACAGCTGAGGAATCAGAAATGACCTACTCATCTCACTTACCTCCTAAAATCCTGAAGACAAAGAATACGCACTCACATTTCCACAAGAAGGCTTTCGAGCCCTCCCATACATGTTGTCTTTCTACAGTAATAGTGGCACTCAAAATAAAAAAAAATAAGATCTGTTAAAAAGTTAAACTGTCTGTCCCACTTGATTCGGGTCCATCTGATTTGAAGCCGATGACAAAACCCAAGGTGCCATTTCTGATTTTTCTTGTTACAGGTCGTCTGAAACTTGGTGTCATGTGCTAGTTTCGTAAGTCGCCGTCTTTGATTTTGCTAATCTGAGCTATTAAAAATGAATTAAAACCTTGAAACATATCCTAATTGAGACTAATAAGCTTTGGGCCCTGCTTTGTAAATTTAAGGCATGTGTGTTTCTCTCACGGTCACAACATTGTACAAATTTACAATCACATGCATGATCAATAGTAAAAAAAAGTTGTGATTACAGTGTTTTTAAATTGTGAGTCACAATTCAGCACCTATCATGTTATAACTAATAAGGCAACAGCAGTGTTGTATACTACAATAACACTCCCTCCACGGTCTAGCGCAGGGGTAGGTGAGAGCCCAGAAATGTTAGAAATCGATGCCTACTTGTTGTATAATCTGTGTACGTGTTCTAGGGGGTTGGAACAGATGAGGCCCTACAGGGATCACACTAGTGTAGGCCAGAGTAGCTACGGCGGCGGCTCTGGCGTCGGGCACAAGTCAGACAGCAGGGTGCGGAGGCCCAGCACTGCCCCCTCAGTCCTTTCGCTGCTTTCTCAGCTTCACATTGTTTTCCAGGGCAGAGAAGTTGTTGGTGTGGCCGTTCACTGCAGCCACAGAGCCGTTCTGGTGCTCCTTCAGGTGGTCTCTTCCTCCGGGAGGACCCCTTCTTGTTGTAGGTCTGAAATGCAGAAGTGCATGAGAGTCTCTTAGGGGCCCCAACAGGGCCATTTGACAACCTGCTGGCAATCTTCCTCCTTCTGTTTGTGGAGTCAGGAGTGACCCCAGGGACTCACCTGACGCTCAACCCACCCACTCACCCATTTACTGAGGCTTAACCTGAGGTTTTTTTTCTTTTTTTTTTTTTGCTTCTGGGTCACACCCAGCAATACTCAGGGGTTACTCCTGGTTCTGCACTCAGAGAAATATTCCTGGCTAGGCTCAGAGGACCAAATGGGATGCCTGTGATTGAACCTGGGTTGGCCCCATGCAAAGCAAATGTCCAACCTGCTGAACTGATCACTCCAGCCCCTAACCTGAGGTTAAGATCACTGAAACACAGGCTGCAGAAGAACTATTAATAATAATGATGATGATGATGATGATAATGGTCAGACCAATAGCACAGTGGGCAGGGCACTTGCCTTGCAAGCGGCCAACCCAGGTTTGACCACCAGCATCCCATGTGATCCCCTGAGCCGAATCCTAGGAGTAAGCCCTGAGCCAGGTGTGGGCCTAAAAACAAAACTGAAAAAAAAAAAAGTTTTTCTTTTTTAACTCCAGTCTATACTGTACTCTGCTTGCCTTTTTTCACCTAGGACGGCAGATGATAGGGACATGTGGTCAAACTGGCTCCTCCCATTCTGAAGGCCATCTCCTGCCACTCCCGTCCGTCCCGGTCCAAATGAGCTTGAAAGGGGCCAGGGCTGGAGCTCAGCAGAGCCCAGTCCCATAAAAGCAAACAAACACATTAACGCCCCAGGAAACATCAGTAAATTGTGCTCAATACTCCCACCCCAGGCTCCCCTTTCAGGGACAAGATGCTCTGTCCATCAGCCAGCAGGTCAGTGATGGTGCTCTCAGCGTCAGCAGCTCCTACCTACGCCTGGAGCCTCTCTTATTGCCGCCACATGTGTCCAGGGTAACCTATGCTGCTCAGGTGGGCACAGGAGAAAACGCGCCAAACCCCCTCCCAGCCCATGGCCATGCTGGCAAAAAGGAACACCATCAGGCGGTGACCACAGGGCTCCCGAGAAATATCTGCCCTCCAGAGACCCTCCTGTGGACAACAGCCTCCAGCACTCTGAGCACACGGGAGGGATGTGAGCCCTGAAACCCAAGCCCCAGAAAGTCGGGACGCAAGAGCAGATCTCTATGGGCTTATCTGAAAATGGTAATGGGCATGTCTCTGGACAGTTAACTTAACATGAAGTGGGCTGAGGATCTGAAAGGCTGTGAGTGGAAACCAATGCTTTCCTGGTGCTTTCCACTGCAGGCCATAAAGAAATCATCCCGGGGCTGGAGAGATACCTACAGTGGGTAAGGAGTCTGCCTTGCACACAGTCTATCTGAGTTTGATCCCCGGCATACCATATGGTCCCCCGAGCACCACCAGAAGTAATTCCTGAATGCAGAGCCAGGAGGAGCACCTGAGTATTGCTGGGTGTGACCCCAAAAGCAAAATAAAGAAATCATCCTAGTACCTTCTGAGCCCACGGGCCTCCCCACAGGAATACCAGAGTCACTCTCAAGGCTGAGAGGCTGGCGGTCTGGCCTTTCTACAGCAGCAGCAAACCCACTCTTCAGGATAGGCTCTGTCCTGTCAGAGCCCAGCAGAGTTGGCCCCTAGTTGGCCCCCTGTCTCATAGCCACTGAACAGATTTGCTGGAAAGGCCCCAACCTCAATGCCCCTGGATAAAGTGAGGTTTACCTGAATGTAGAAGTTTGTGAAGAGCGTGATCAGTGAGATCATATATCCAATCTGGAAGTATAACCAGCCAAGGGGGAAGGAGCACTGCCAGATGACGCCGCAGGTGGTCTGGATGATGGTCAGGACAAACTGAAGCTGCCGGAAAAAGGGGACAGAGCTGAGTGCCATGGAGACAGTGGCCATACACTCTGGGTCTCTGAACACAGTAACCATCTTTAGCTATGAGAAACAGGATGCACACAACTAACAACGTCTCCCATACAGTCACACAGATTCTCCTCCCTCCCAGCTACCGAAACTACCTTCTGTGTAATAAGTTTCAAAGTTCAGAGACTATGTGTTAACAGGTCTCATTTGGGGGCAGGGTAACTCAGGGCACAGGAACATAGGCTCAGGGTCTCTGACTGGCACTGTAGGACCTCTGTAGCACCCCTGGGTTTAGTGCGTGCCGCGTGTCCCAGTTCAAGTTCAAATTGTAAGAAATATTCTACCCTTGTGAGGGAATGGATGCCTTGAGGAAACTTACTGCTGTGATCATTTTACAGTACAACCAAGGAACAAATCATTACCTTGTACACCTGAAATTTTATGTTACTTGTCAGTTACAGTTCAGTAAAGCTGGATGGTGGAGCAAATCTGTGATACACACATCAAATAAAAAGTTTAGGGCCCATAGCATGTGATGCAAGGGCTCTGACATTCTTGTAAGGGAGGAAGGAAGGGTGACGCACGTCCACTAGAGGAAACCACTGACATCAGGGCAGGATGGGAGCCTGCACGCCCCCCCAGCTCTTCAGGGTGGGAGCTGGGGGTTGTTGGGGAAAGCAGATGAGTCAGACCCGAACTGTTACCAGGATGCACAGATTTCTGGGTTGATCTTGAAAAGTGGTGGAAAGGGCAGGCAGCGGGAGGGTGGGTGGGGGGGAATCAAGGTCAGTGGGTGTGAGCGGGTAGGGTGGCCCTTCCAGAAAGAGGGTTTGGGAGGTGCTTGCAGTTCTGGGGTTTCCATCCAGAGATCTGCTTTGGTTTATTTTACCCCTGCTTTGACAGTAAGTAATCTAGCCTGAGAAACAGCAAGGCACGGTGCTTAAAACCCCAGGCCAAACAGGTGCCATCTGCTAGCTCAAAGGGCAGAGAGGATCCGGGAGAACAGGCCCCTTCTGCTGCTCGCTCTAATCCTGCTCCTTTCTACCAAGGCAGGGGCAGCGGGGGGAAATCAATCTGTCTCGCCTCCAGGCAAGCACAGCGAGGAGACTCAGGAACGATTATCATCCTCACAGCAGGGTGGGAAAAAATTAACAAGGCCCACAGAGCAGCTGGCAAGGAAGCGCTAATGAAACGGCAAATGGAGTAGCTTCAGGGATCTCCGGTGTCCTCCACTCCACACACACCCAGGCTGCTACTGAAAGTGAGCAAGAGACGTGGAGGGCACCAAGTCGGCTGGCTAGTTCCAGCAGGAAAATACGTTTTCCAGAAGAAATCAAGGAAAGACCGGGGCTCAAGGCTTCTAGTCTCCACACTCTGACCTAGCCCCTACCGTCCGTGTCTGTCGGGATGAGGCAGGCTACAGGGACAGCTCGTAAAGCTGACTGCTGGGTCGAGGGCCTGCCACTCACCAGTGCAACACCAGTCCTGCCAGTCATACAGAAAGCAGGAAGGGGTGCACGAGGGGAGAGAATGGGGTTCATGCTTAAGAGAAAGGACGGGAGGCCTCATCACCAAGTGCTGGCAGGTGCTGCCAGCCCCCACCTGAGCAAATGGCTGCTGCCACACAGCCTGAACGCCGGGCTCCTATTCAACTCTGGACAGCCTCACGCAGCTTCCCCATGGATCTGGGCACATAATCAAAGATCTTACACACACACACACACACACACACACACACACACACACACACACACACACACACACACGCACACACACGCATACACACACACACACACACACACACACACGCACAGACTAAGACCAAGCAATTGAATTTGAACTAGGGAAATTAATAGATTCTAGTCCCCATCTTAAAACTTGCTATATGCCTGGGAACAGATTCTCTGTTAATTAAGACTTGAATTCCTGACTCTCTGCCACAGGAGTTTAACTGGAGCAAACGTGAGAGGAACAGCTCAGGTGCTATTAAGCAAAGGTAAAGGAAAAGAGGCCGAGCTACTCACCAGCTGGCCCTGGGTGATGTACTTCTTCCACCAGATGTACGGCCGGATGGACGGAATGGAGGACAGCCCATAGTATGAGTACATGAGCACGTGGATGAAGCTGTTAAGTGTGGCCCCAAAATAAGCTGTGGAGACAGAGTGGTTTGAGGGAGAAGATACATCAGCTATTCCACACAATGCCAATGAAACAACAACTTAGCCCACAAGTGTATCTGAATCTAAAAGAGATGTTTATGCACAGCGCTGGTGAACACAGCGGCCGCATACACTGCCTGCAGCCATGATCAGGATTCCGTGGTCCACCGGGCAGACAGACATCAGGATGCACTAAGGCCAGGACCCATTCAGGCGCCTGGGTGGCCACCTAACAGGAGAGGCAAGAGCCCCACTGGTGGCACTGGGACCAGGGCTGGCAGTTATGGGCCCAGGGCAAACTGTTTACTGCTGGCTCTCTCAGCACTTGCTGGGGCTTGCTATTCACACTGGTATTTTTTGGCCATTCAGAGTCGAGTTCTTTAGTGAGAGAAGCTCTTTTCTTATCATGTGACTCATTTCTAGTAGGACCAATCAGATTTTTTTTTGGGGGCGGGGGTTGTGGAGGGTGTTGCTGAGTGGACATCGAGGGCTTCGCATTACACGTGAGACATCAGCAGTATCTCTGCAGCTACTTCCCTATCGGCCAGGCTTTTGAAAGTCTGCATCTCATGCAGGGCTAGTTACCAAATAATACATCTGTGCTTTGTTTTTAATAATAAAAAAAAAAAGGGGGTCACTCTCAGTGGTATTCCACTAAGCAATGTGGGCTAGGAGGTTGGGCGCTGGGGAAACCTGAGTGGGGCCCCATGGGGCAACGCTCAGCATGGAAGTCAGGGCCTTACACGTGCTGGGCTTGAGCTGGCCCCAGAGTGGAGGTAGAGAAGTAGGGTTGGGGCATGAGACTCTGCTCCTGACAGTGGGACCCTGGATCAGTGGCTTCTCTTCTCTGTGGTTTCTCATGGGCTAGATGGGGCTATGAAAACCCTGTCATCCTGAGAACACATACAAAAGGTAAAGCACTTTTCAAATGTAAAGAGGTGGTTTCTTCAACTACAGCAATGGGCTGTGCTGATGGGAACACAGAAACTCAGAAGAAGGCCCAAGAGAGAGTACGGCAGGGCAGCCAACCCAGGCTGGATCCCTGACACCTCATATGGTCCCCTGAATCCTGCCAGGAATGTTTCCGAGCACAGAGCCAGGAGCAAGCTCTGAGCACTGGTAGGTGTGACCAAAAAATAAAAGCAGGTAAACCATGGGAAAGTGTACCTGTAACTCAGTTTTCACCCCAAACCCAACACTCAGTGAGGTGTCAATGAGTCAATGGTGGGCCAGGTTCAGGGCAGTGCTATGCTAGGGAAACATACATGAGCAAACTCAAAGGTACTCTAAGCCCCAGTGACAAGTGGCAGAGACTTAATGGGGACATCCGCTCCAGCGCTCTATCTGAACCATGTGACAAGCCTGTCTTTGCAAACCGCAGGAGACTTTAAGACCATAAGCATCCCCTCAACTCACACACCAAAATTCTTATTTTGGTACTTGTCATAGGAGATGTCCTGCTAAGCATGTTTGCTGGATCAGGAGGGACTTGTATTAGGAAACACAAACTTCTGTTTGGTTGTTGCATTCTAATTCGGGGTCAGAACCCAGAGACACTAAAGGACTGTTCCAGGTGGAACATGGAGGGACGATGAGGGGCTGGGGATTGATCCCGCGGTGATGCTCTGACCCTCTACACTATCCCTCTGCACACACTCCTAATGCACTACTTAGCGAAGGTTAATGAATTAGCTGCTCTTGAACACTGTTCTCTGACACTCAATGCTTGATTCCATCTTGTTGGCATGCCCCTCACTGAACACAATAATTGTTAAAAAAAAAAAGTCTCAAAGTTATCTAGAACAACCACCCTCTATGACAGAGAAGACTGTCCCAATTTCTTTCTATCCCCAGGCTGGGAAGCTGGTATTTTCCTCCACTTAATACATCAGCACTAGAATGTTTCTCAAACTGGGACAAGGTCTTAGCATACAGAATGCTAAGCCATACAAACTATCATTGTGAGCAACTTGAACACTCGGCTCAGAGGCCTGATATGCAGCAAAAACACCCCTATCAGAAGCCACATCTCCACAGGCACTCGGGGGCAGTGCCCACATATCCAGCCTACCAAGGCTCTGTGTTCAATCCGAGGGTGCCACCTAGCCTCTGAGCAGGCTGGGGGTGGCCCCTATGAAGATCAAACAGAGGTTTTTGTTTCCATTCAGTCTCTCCACTCGCACGTGTCTCCCAGGTCCCCCTTCCACCTGCAACTTACAGTGGCCACAGGGGACCCAGTTCATCACGAACCACCAGATGTTCAGCATAGAGGCGTGGTGGTAGACATGCAGCACCGTGATCTGGTGGTTGTTTTTGCGCAAGATGAAGAAGAAGGTGTCCATGAATTCTATGAGTTTGGAGAAGTAGTACCACCACAGCACGCGGATGATCTAGGAGGAAGAGGCGAACAGCGTGTCTCAAGGTCACCTACAGGACAACAAACATCCCAGAACCCCCATGCTGACTTGGAGTGCCCTGAGGCTCCTAGGATGGGAAGGTCTAGTCACCCTGTGTGAGCCTGTAGCCAAAGAAAATGATGGGAGACAAGAGGAGGGCGCTGAAATGACAGGAGGACAAGTTTTAAAGGGGGTCACTGGCACCCTTCCAGATCCCAGTCTGTCTATTCCCTTCTGGAGTACCAGCAGAGCCACCAGCACAGAAAAAAAAAAAAAAAAAAGCCCAAAAGGCTCTTTTGATATCAGAGTATGGCAGGTCAAAAGCTGAGGCAAAGGAAGCATTCTCTTGGTTGGAGTGATAGCACAGTGGGAAGGGCATTTGTCTTACATGAGAATGGCCCGAGTTCGGAGCCCCAGCATCCCCTATGGTTTCCTGGACACCACCAGGAGCAATTCCCGAGTGTAAAGCCAGGAGTAACCCCTGAGTATTGCTGGGTATGACTCAAAAACAAACAAAAGACGACTCGTATCAGACCCACTAGCTGAGGCTGTCACATAGGTGCCTGCGCTGAGCTGAGACTAGCAGCCCTATATAGCAAAAATAAAATAAAACATAAAATCCAAGTAAGATGGACGTTAAAACTAGAAGTCAGCACTCAGAGGGAGTGCGGAAGAACAAGGGAGGCCATGGGGCAGGAGCGTCAGGGCCCTGTATACAGACCACAGTGCACATATGCTATACGATGAACACAGGCACCCCTGGAGCCCTCCAGGATAGCTCTCAGGCTGATGTTAGATTCCAGTTTATCCCTTTAATGTTCAAATTTTCATTCTGTGTATACATACTGTGACCTAAATTTCTTTTTTTTTTTTAAATCTGCCCAAGGGGCTCCGTTAGACAGTGACATTAAAGAGCTGTTTTTTGTGTAATTTCTTTTGTCAACAATTTTTAAAGAGACACTATGGGGCCCGGGCGACAGTCCAGTGGGTAGGGCGTTTGCCTTGCATGCAGCCGGCCTGGGTTCGATTCCCAGCATCCCATGTGGTCCCCATGCAGTGCCAGGAGTAATTCCTGAGCGCAGAGCCAGGAGTCACCCTGAGCATCGCTGGGTGTGACCCCCCCAAAAAGAGACACACTACCTTCATATCAGATTCTCCCGCAGTACGTGTGCCCTGACAGAAGAAGTTGTACTGGCCTTGCCAGACTCCTGTCACCAGCTGGAAAACAGAAATGAAAGTCAGTCACCAAAAATATCAGTACCATGAAGCTCCCATCAATACATTTAGCTCATTTTGGAACTTAGGAAAACTGACCTTGGCTCGGCTAAGGCAAGTTTGCAAGCCAAACCCTGCATGGTAGGAGTAGCATCAGCGGTGGGGTCTAAGAGCAGCAGGGGTGCCAACAAGGCCTAAACTAATGGTCTGGCTCTTGACTTCAGAGGGAGCCACGGGTGGCGGCTTCAGAGATCCTCATTCCCTGGGGCCCTATCACAAGAGCTTCGCCAACTCACAGGCCCAATTGCATGCTCTGTCCTGACCTCATCTTCCCTCACTGGGCCCCAGGCTGTGTGGAGAAGCATGGGGGGAGACCACCTCACAACCTGGCTTAGAACCAGAGTGCACAGCCCTGTCTCCAGGACGCATCACAATACATTCCTGCGGGAGGGATATTTGTGACCAGAGGTCTGTGGGGTGCGGTAGGTAGAAGGAGCCGAGTTCTGAGGTGTTGCAGGAGAGAGCGGTGCAGCCCATCTGCACACCACACCTGGAGCAGCTGCTCTGAACCTAGCAATCAGGTCATCCCCACTCGTCGCCACTGTTCCTTGCAGCCGGGCCATGCTCTGCATGCAAGAAGAATTTCTATAGCCCCCAGTAATCACCCCACACCAGCAGGGACACTGTTGTGTCATAGCCGGGACTCCAGAAGTAGGGTGCAGTGCAGTGTCCCCAGCTCACTGTGGGGTCAGTTTCTCACTTGAATACCCTGAGGACAGCTGGCCTAGTCAAGCTTGAAGGACATCCATGTCCAATGGACTAGCTGTGTGGGGAACGGGCCAACATAAGACCAGCCAACATCCTGTGTCTGGCTAGGGCCCATGAATGATGTGATAATTATTCTAATGGTCCTTGGCAGATGAAAGGTTCCCATCCCTGCTATAGAGGGAAGGTTTAACAAGACCACCCTGTGTGCAGATTCTAGACAGCTGCTAATATCTGACCAGGGAAAGGAGCTCATCGCTTTCTCCTGATGGCAAGAGCACCCCTGAGACTCCTGTGCATTCCTGGTGGCCTTCCAGCACCAAACAGGGAACTCTCCCAGGTGGCCTGCCTGTGTCTGACTGCGTTGCAGTCTCCCTCACGAAGCACTGACCCCTCGATCAAGAAGTGTATCCCCACCCCAGTTGCTTGAGCATCACCAAGGAACTTAGGAGACAGGACCGTCACGCATTCCTGAGCAGACCACACTACGCTGAGGCTGGTTTGCAAAGATGTTGGCAGTGCAGCGGCACCTCCACAGTGGCGCCTCGTCCCCCCCCACTGCAGAAAACCCAGGTTTCCCCACTGCAGACCAACAGAAATTTGATCCTAAACTGGCTCGCATGTGACCTAAGCTTTATTTTGATAGAAGCTGGCTTAAAGCTGTGGCTCCCATGTTGGCGGCGACAGGATTCACCTGGGGTGCTTTTAAAAATCGACTAACATCTGGCCCCACACCCAAACCATTAAACCCAAAGTCCCAGAGCCTTTTATCATGCTCACAGGCAATTCCAACCTGCTGTGAAGCCATGCAGTGAGGAAGATGAGACAGAGCCTCCCAAAACCCCATCTGTCCACTGTGTCTTGAGAGTCCAGCTGGGTGAGCCCACAGATGCCCGCATAAGGAATACGGGGTGATTCCGAAAGCCTGAAGAGCCAGCGTGACTCCATCCAGCCTGACCTCAAAGTTCATAGGTGGTGTGCCGCAGACTCTCTGAACACCACCTAACCACTAGCCCACTTTCCTATGAACTTCTCTGTTTTCTGCAGTGTCACCTTTTTTTTAAACACAGGGGAAATTTTTTTTAAAAAGCACAGAAACATGAAGAGTTAACAATTTTCTGACCGAAGAACTGCAGTAGGATTTAGAGTCCCTCTAAAGCGGAGAGGCAATGGGTCACCTAAAAAGCGCTGCAGAGTGTTTGGGAAAATTGGAAATAATGGTGATGGCAGTTGCACATGGTGGGGGGATTGGGTTGAATATTGAATGTCTGTAATAAATCAGCATGAACTTTGTTTAAAAATATTGAGTAGGAGCCCACTAAGTTCAATAAGTGAAAGCAGTAACACCAATAGCCCAAGTCATGACTTTAGCAACATCATTACAAGATACATATTGTATTAAGCAATATAAAGTAAATTAATTAGTGCCTGCTCAGGGGACAGGGAAACTAGGGTTTTTGGAGGTGGTAATGATATATTGGTGATGGGCCTGGTGTTGGAATATTGAATACCTGAAACAACTGTATTGTGAACAACATTGTAAATCACGGTGTTTAAATAAAGTTAAAATAAATTTAAAAAAGCACCACAAGTCTCAAACGTGGCTGGGGAAGCTGGAACTCCGCCTCCCCAGGCTAGCTGACCATGGGGCTCCCAGGAGGACAGATGGGTTTTGGGAGTGGGCCCATCACCTCTGGGGAGGTCCTGGAAGCAGCCGGATGAGACTTCGCCCACCACACTAGCCGCCATCTTCACTGTCTGGATGCTGGGATACTACCTCAAGACCAGATTAACAGAGCAAAACCAGTTCGAGCCCAGGTAGGCAGCTCCCAGAAGCAGGAATCGCTGGGAATTCGTCAGATGGAGTCAGGGGGTCGGCCCTTCCCCCCATCCATTTTGTCAAGCCTGGTGGCGGTGGCCCTGCCCAGGAGCTGCCCTGGGGCGACCAGCCATAGCATGTGGGCCTCGGACAAGGCTGGGGAAGCTGGAACTCCGCTTTTCCCAGGCTGAGCTGACCATGGGGCTCCCGGGGAGGACAGATGGGTTTTGGCAGTGAGCCCATCACCTCTGGGGGATCCCGGAAGCAGCCGGATGAGACTTGCCCACCACACTAGCCGCCACCTTCGCTGTCCAGATGCTGACCATGAGGCCTCTAAGCCGCGGCACGTGGTCCATCAAACTAGTGGAAACAGTTATGCCCTTTAATGTACTGCATTCTACGATGTGTAGGAAAGTTTGGTGGGAGGGAGAGATAGGAGAGAAAAGACATACAGAACCTGCCAAGTAGTTGAGGTGTGGGAGGGGGAGGGAGGTGGAGACATTGGTGATGGGAGATGGGTTCGGGTGGAGGGATGGGTGTTGGAACACCGTGGAACCAAAACTCTACATGAGCATCTTGCAATTGTATGTCTAAAAGTGGTGTAATAAGGGGGCGGGCGATAGCCCAGCAGGTAGGGCGTTTGCCTTGCGCAGCAGGCGCATGCTGGCCCGGGTTTGATCCTCGGCATCCCATATGGTCCCCCCGAGCACTGCCAGGAGTAATTCCTGAGTGCAGAGCCAGGATTAACCCCTGAGCATCGCCAGGTGTGACCCAAAAGCCAAAATAAATAAATAAATAAATAAAATAAAAATAAAAGTGGTGTAATAAAATTTGGGAAAAGAAAAAAACAAAGCACCACAGATCAGGGAGCAGGAGCCAGGGAAGGCAGTCCCCTCCCTCTGGGCCCAGCACCTGGGACAGACAGATACCTTCAGCCCTGGAGTGCTCATGATAAAAGATGAGGTTGGCTCAAATACTCTCTGTTGTGAAGACAGTTTGACCACAGATCACACACCAAACCATGCCACCCTGGAAAGACCAGCGGCCTTTGGTAATCACTGGAAGCCAAGTCCTCTTTGCTCTCTAAAGTCCCGACCAAGGTAAGTACATGACATACAGACCTATCAGCAAGTCAAGAATTCATATCCCAAGTGGGCTGAAGTGGCTGGGGGCAGTGTACTGTGGAGCCTAGAAACAGGAAATTGAAAGAGGGGGCTGTAGAGGGTCCCCACCCCCGCACCCATCGGCGCAGGAACTCCCCTCTGACGCCATCCAGCCCCGACGCCCAGCAGATCCCTGCGCTCTTCCCACCAGGTGCGTTCCCGAGGCGGCTGCCCTGACCCCTGGGCTCCAGGAGAAACGGCTCCAGCTCTGGGCGGAGGGTCCCCACCCGCACCCATCGGGCGCAGGAACTCCCTCTGGCGCCATCCAGCCCCGACGCCCAGCAGATCCCTGCGCTCTTCCCACCAGGTGCGTTCCCGAGGCGGCTGCCCTGACCCCTGGGCTCCAGGAGAAACGGCTCCAGCTCTGAGGAGGGTCCCCACCCGCACCCATCGGCGCAGGAACTCCCAGTGCAAGACCTCCACCCTGACCCCCTGTCACCTGAATCACCCACAGACACCTCAAAATTCTAAACCGCGCCAGGCGCTAAGCGTCCAGCGCGATTATATTCTATCTACCTGACATAACATTGAGCATTGTCCCCTACACTCTTTGCTATACGTCCTTAGCTGCAAAGTAATTCAGACACCTACTAACTTTACTGATTAGTCACCCAGAACACTCATTTTCAACCTACGATAGTCATTATGGTAAAGCAGCGCCAAAAGTGCTTCAAGCTCTACGATTGAAGTTATTAATACCGATGAGTCCAGCAATATCGATGAGCTATATAACCTCTCTGAAAAGGAATTTCGTAAGCAACTGTTAAAGATGTACAAGGGAAATAAAAGAAACAATGGAATACAAACTCAGTAAAGTACAAGAGGAATTGGGAGCAGAATTGAGTAAATTTCAGACCAAAGTACAAGCAGAAATGACAGATATTAAAAATGAGGTAAGTGAACTGAAAAACACAGGAGAAGGCCTCCAAAGCAGAGTAACAGCTACTGAAGAAAGAATTAGTGATCTCGAAGACGAGGTTCAGAAATTCTGCAGACAACACCAGAAGATGGAAAAAAGACTCACAATCAACGAGCAGACTACCAGAGAAAATCGGGATGAAGCCAAGAAGGAACAACATACGCATCATTGGGGTGCCAGAAGGTCAAGAAGAAAACCCTGATGAAGAAGATACTGTCAAAGCCATCATCGCTGAAAAGTTTCCCGAACTGAAGAAAGCATGCTCCCAGATACAGGAGGTCCGAAGGATACCAGCTAAAAAGAAACCCCAATAAGAATACTCCAAGACACATCCTTATTAAAATGACAAAAGCGATAGACAGAGATAGAATACTGAAAGCAGCAAGATCAAAGAAGGAAATCACATACAAAGGAGCATCCCTGAGATTTACAGCAGACTTCTCAGATGAAACACTCCAAGCCCGAAAACAATGGTGGGATATAGTGAAAAGACTCAATGAACTCCAGGCCTCACCAAGAATTCTTTACCCAGCTAGACTTACTTTCAGATGCGAAGGAAAGATACACAACTTCATGGATAAACAACAACTCAAGAAATTCATAGACTCAAAACCAACTCTAAAAGAAGGATTGAAGGGTCTATTGTAAAATAAGACAACCCAAAACCACAACAACGTTAAACAGAAAGATGGCACAAAATCCAATGACAATAATCTCGCTCAACGTCAACGGTCTAAATGCACCAATTAAGAGACACAGGGTGGCAAAATGGATTAAAAAACTGAATCCAACATTCTGCTGCCTACAAGAAACACATCTGAATAACCAGAGCAAACACAGACTCAAAGTCAAAGGTTGGAAGACCATTCTCCACGCAAACAACCCCTCCAAAAAGCGGGTGTGGCCATACTCGTATCCGACAATATAGATTTCCGGCTAAAAAGGTCAAAAGGGACAATGAAGGCCATTTCTTAATAATTAAGGGGTATGTATACCAGGAAGAAATCACACTGCTAAACATATATGCGCCAAATGAGGGGTCAGCAAAATACTTAAAACGACTATTAATAGACCTCAAAGAAGACATTAACAGTAGCACAATAATAGTCGGAGATTTCAACACTGCCTTATCGACTATGGATAGATCGACGAGGCTGAAACTCACCAGGGAAATACTGGACCTGAAGGAAGAAATAGAAGAAAGAGAGCTGGTTGATATATACAGGGCTTTTCATCCCAAAAAAGCTGAATACACTTTTTTTTCCAGTGCACATGGAACATACTCCAAGATAGACCATATACTGAGCCACAAAGCATACCTCAATAAAATAAAAAGATTGAAATTGTGTCGACTATCTTTTCAGATCACGATGCACTGAAAATAGTAGTGAACCATACACAGAAGCAGGGAGCTAAACCAAACACCTGGAAACTAAACAGCTCACTGCTGAACAACAAATGGGTCATAGAAGAAATCAAACAGGAAATCAAAAGATTCTTAGAAACAAATGACAATGAAGATACCAACTATCAGAACTTGTGGGACACAGCAAAAGCTGTGTTAAGAGGAAAGTTCATAGCTCTGCAAGCATTCATCAGAAAAGAAGAAAGGGCCCATATAAATAACCTGACCTCACAGCTGAAAATATTAGAAAAAAGACCAACAAGGGAAGCCCAACCCAGGCAGAAGGAAGGAAATAGTGAAACTTAGGGAGGGGAAATCAACGACCTGGAAACCAAAAAAAAACAATCCGAAAGATTAATGAAACCAAGAGCTGGTTTTTTGAAAAAATTAAACAAGATCGACAAGCCACTGGCAAGACTTGTAAGGACAGGGAAAGAGAGAACCCAAATAAACAGAATCAGAAATGAAAATGGTGACATCACGACAGAAAAAACAGAAATCCAAAAGATCATCAGAGGTTATTTTGAGAACCTGTATGCCACAAAACATGAGAACCTAGAAGAAATGGATAAATTCCTGAAGTCCTATAACCTCCACGATTGAAACAAGAAGACCTTCAATACCTAAATAAGCCTATCACCATCGGGAAATTGAAACAGTAATTAAAAGTCTGCCCAAACACAAAAGCCCAGGTCCGGATGGGTTCACTGGCGAATTCTACCAAACCTTTAAGGAGGACCTACTGCCAGTCCTGTTCAAGCTCTTCCAGGAAATAGAAGAAACAGAAACACTCCCAAACAGCTTCTACGAGGCGCATATCACCCTGATACCCAAAGCAGGGAGAGACAATACAAAGAAGGAAAATTACAGACCAATCTCCTTGATGAACACAGATGCTAAGATCTTCAACAAAATACTAGCAAACAGAATCCAAAGACTCATCAAAAAGATCATACATCATGACCAAGTAGGATTCATCCCGGGAATGCAAGGATGGTTCAACATTCGCAAATCAATCAACATAATACATCACATCAATAAGAGAAAAAATAAAAAACCATATGGTCCTATCGATAGATGCAGAAAAAGCATTTGACAAGATCCAGCACCCATTCATGATTAAAACCCTCCAGAAAATGGGAATTGAAGGAAGCTTCCTCAAGATAGTCAAAGCCATCTACCAAAAGCCCACAGCGAGTATCATTCTCAATGGGGGAAAATTTGAAAGCCTTCCCCTTAAGATCAGGAACACGACAAGGTTGCCCTCTCTCACCTCTTTTATTCAATATAGTACTGGAGGTACTCGCCATAGCAATCAGAGAAGAAAAAGGACATTAAGGGCACCCAGATAGGCAAGGAAGAAATCAAGCTATCATTATTTGCAGATGACATGATATTATACCTAGAGAACCCTAAACTCTCGACCCAAAAACTCTTAGAAACAATAGATAGGTATAGTAGAGTGGCAGGGTACAAAATCAATACCCAAAAGTCGGTGGCTTTCCTATACACAAATAACGAAAGAGAAGAAAGGGATATTAAGAAATCGATTCCATTCACAATTGTGCCACAGAAAATCAAATACCTAGGAATCAGCTTAACCAAGTGTGTAAAGGACCTATACAAAGAGAACTACAAGACCCTGCTTCAAGAAATAAAAGAGGACACGAGGGAAATGGAAACACATTCCCTGCTCATGGATGGGGAGAATTAACATTGTTAAGATGGTAATACTCCCTAGAGCTTTGTACAGATTCAATGCGGTTCCTATAAGGATTCCCATGACATTCTTTAAAGAAATTGACCAAACACTTCTGAAATTCGTATGGAATAATAAGCCCCCACGGATAGCTAAAGCAATCCTTGGGAAGAAGAAGATGGGAGGCATCACCTTTCCCAACCTCAAACTGTACTACAAAGCAGCAGTAATTAAAACAGCGTGGTACTGGAATAAAAACAGACCGGTGGACCTATGGAATAGAGTTGAGTATCCTGACACCCACCCTCAAAGACATGATCAGTTAATCTTTGATAAAGGTGCAAAGAGTCCAAACTGGAGTAAGGAAAGCCTCTTCAACAAGTGGTGCTGGGAAAACTGGAAAGCTACATGTAAAAAAATGAATTTGGACCTGTGTCTAACACCTTGCACAAAAAATCAGTTCAAAATGGATTAAAGATCTCAATGTCAGACCTGAATCCATAAAGTACGTTGAAGAAAATATAGGAAAAACCCTCCACGACATCGATGCTAAAGACATCTTCAAAGGTGAAACACCATTAACAAAGCAACTAGAAGAAAATATAAACATATGGGACTACATGAAACTGAAGAGCTTCTGCACCTCGGAAAGAAACAGTGACCAAGATAGAAAGACAGTCGACAGAATGGGAAAGAATATTCACCCAATACCCATCTGATAAGGGGTTAATATCCAGGATATATCAGGCACTGGTACAGCTATATAAGAAAAAAACAGCCAACCCCATTAGAAAATGGGGAGAGGAGATGAACAGAAACTTTGACAAGGAAGAAATCCGAATGGCCAAAAGGCATATGAAAAAATGCTCATCATCACTAATCATCAGAGAGATGCAAATCAAAACAACAATGAGATATCACCTCACACCACAGAGAATGGCCCATATCCAAAAGGGTAAAAGCAACAAGTGCTGGCGTGGATGTGGGGAAAAGGGGACTCTCATACACTGTTGGTGGGAATGTCGACTTGTACAACCTTTCTGGAAAACAATATGGACATTCCTCCAAAGACTAGAAATTGAGCTCCCCTTTGACCCAGCCATACCGCTCCTGGGAATATACCCTGGAAAGCCAAAACGCACAGCGGAAACACAATCCGCACTTTTATTTTCATAGCAGCACTGTTCACAATAGCCAAAACCTGGAAACAACCAGTATGCCCGAGAACTGATGACTGGATAAAGAAACTGTGGTACATCTACACAATGGAATACTATGCAGCTGTCAGAAAAAAATGAAGTTATGAAATTTTGCTATAAATGGATGGATATGGAAAGAATCATGTTGAGTGAAATTAGTCAGAAGGAAAGAGAGAGACATAGAATGACTGCATTTATTTGCATGACATAAATATACTAGGTGATCTTACCAAAAGTGGAAATTACCACAAGCGTGTGGGAGTCAGAGGTTGGTTTAGATAGAGAAAGGAACATGAGCGAATAAATGTCTAAAGTTCTGATACTAACATAGAACTGAGCATTAAATACAGACAAAAAAAATGCAAATGATGGCTTCTAAGTGTGCGTAGTGCAACCCACAATGTGTGGGAGAAGGAGGAGAGAGAGAGGGAGAGGAGAGGAGATAAAGAACCTGCCATTTAGGCGGGATGTGGGAGGGGGAGGGAATTGGGGACATGGGTGGTGGCTGAGGGGCACTGGTGGAGGGGCGGGTGCTGGAACACCATGTGACCGAAACCCCCAAGCGTGAACAACGTTGTAATTGTATATCTCACGGTGGTATAATAAAATGTTAAAAAAAAAAAAAA
>JAJIBD010007258.1:0-80893 GCA_021461705.1 Cryptotis parvus | reverse complement strand
AACCTCATGTTCATTGATTTAAAGAAAGCCTTTGATTCTGTGGAAACTGAAGTGGTCATCGAAGCCCTAGCCAAACAAGGCATTCAAACCCAATACATCAAGATCATTCGTGAGCTGATCATGAATGATCAGTCATACAGTCATACAGTATTATGGATTCACCACCAGGATCTCACCATTCTACAAAGAAGTGATCATCGATGTCAAAAGAGGGGTTCAGCAAGGTGATACCATTTCACCAAAACTCTTCAGCACCACCCTCGAGAACATCATGCGACAATTAGAATGGGAAGGAATGTGAGTGAAAATAGACGGTCCGCAACTACACCACCTCCGCTTCACTGATGACATCATTCTAATAACACCAAACATTAGCCAAGTGGCACAAATGCTGGCTGATTTCGACTGAGGATGTGCAAAGATAAGTCTACAGCTGAATCTCAGCAAAACTATGTTCATGAAAAATGAACTAGTTCCAGAGGCCCCGTTCACTCTCAATGGAACAAACATCTCTGAATGCAGCAGTTATGTGTGCCTAGGTAGAGAAGTCAACATGATGTACGACCTAAAACCTGAGTTGCGCAGGAGGATGAGAGTGGCATGGAATGCCTTCAAAAGCATCAAAGAAATAGCTAAAAAGTCAAAAACCTCCAGCTCTGGGTACATCTCTTTCAACTCCACCATTCTCCCTGCATTAACATATGCCTCAGAGACCTGGGCCCTATGAAAGCAGGATGAGAATGCTATTTGGGTCTCCCAAAGAGGAATCAAAAGAACTATGCTTGGAATATCATGCCTCACTCAAGTGAAAGAAGGAATCCAGAGCTCCCGACCTCTGTCGCTGTTCCAGAGTCAGAGACGCTGTCTCGTTTGCCTAGGCATTTAAAATCAGATGGGCTGGACATGTAATGAGAATTGAAGACAACTGCTGGACTAGAACCATTACCGACTGGATCCCATGGAATGTCAAAAGATCACTGGCTGCCCACCTACAAGATGTTCAGACTTCTTCATCAAGATCCTGAACGAAAGGTTTGAGGCTCTTTGTATTCCTGAAGCAAGCAGATGGTATTGGGCTACACTGGCATGTGATAGGGTCAAATGGAAATGTTTCTGGTGTCTGCTCTAGAAAATCGATGAATAACGGGGTGTCAAGTGATCAAGTGATGATACCAATATTGAAGACCATGCAAAACATGGATCAGGAGGTCTTGTTGGTGGGTGGAATCTACCACAGTGTGTTTGCGCCAGAGGTTAGGTAAGACAGAGAAAGAAACAGTGTACTAAAAATTGTTAGAAATGATAATACCAGCTTACAACTAAACATTGAATGTAGGCAAAGGGATATACAAAATAACCTCTAAATGTATGTTTGCAAGCCACAATGTATAAGAGAAGGGAGAGAGAGAGAGGGAGACAGACAGACAGAGACAGAGAGACAGAAGAGCGAGGAGAGAGCAAGAGAGAGAGAGAGAGCAGAGAGAAGAGGGCAAATTGCTTGCCAAAGAGGCAGGTTGAGGAGGGGGTAGGGAATCAGGGGATATTGATGGTGGGAAATGGACCCTGGTGGAGGGATGGTTGCTGGAACACTGTATGACTGAATACCAAACACGAACATCTTTGTAATTGTGTATCTCATGGTGGTATATTAAAAAAAAACTTTAGGTAAGACAAAGAATGGAAGCTTGCTAATAATTGTCGAAAGTGCTAATACCAACCTAGAACCGAGCATTCAATACAGGCAAAAGATACATATAAGCTCTAAATGTATGTATTGTAATCCACAATGTGTAAGGGAAGGAAGAGAGAAAGAGAGAGAGAAAAGAGATAAAGAACCTGCCATTTAGGCAGGCTAGGGAGAGGGAGGGAATCGGGGACATGGGTGGTGGGAAATGGGCACTGGTGGAGGGATGGGTGCTGGAACACTGTATGACCAAAACCCAAATATGAACATCTTTGTAATTGTATATCTCATGGTGGAAAAATAAAATATTAGAAACAAAAATAAAGCCAAATTGGAATCTTAAAAAAAAACTTAAAAAATGTGTTACTTGTTTTATGGTGATTCCAGTGGGGATCCTGGGGTGACTTATTTGAAGTGGGGAGCCTCGAGAAGGGAATCTGCTTCTTTTCTCTATCTGCCTCTGCCACCTTGGAAGAGACTGGGAAAATCCAGGCCCATGAGCCTGCTGTGAGCCTTGCTTGAAAGTCAGTCCTAGACCTTAGCCAGGCCTTCACCTTACCTGCTTTCTCACCAAGCCTTCACAGAAAAGATTTTCATGAGATCAACAGTGAAGTGTAACAGATTTTATTTCCAAGTTTTGATAAAGGTGGTGGCAAGTGGGTGGGTGAGAGAGAGAGACAGAGAGAGAGAGAGAGACAGAGACAGAGAGGCAGAGAAAGAGAGAGGGAGAGAGAGGGAGAGAGAGAGAAATGTGCTCAAGAGAAAATGAGGGCTTCTCCAGAATGGAGAGAACCCCAGTTCACAACGCAGCATTAATGTATGAAAGTTCACATCTCAAGAGGGGAGGTGTGGGTGGCTCGCGCTCAGGCGTCAAATGTGCTCCATAGCACACATGGGCACAAGCTGCAATTGGGCCTGTGCAAAATAAGTGTGTCCTTTGCTCAAGTTGCTTATATAGGTTTCCTTCCAGCCTGGCCCACTTGGGGTTTTCTACCTTAAGTAAGACTTGGTTGCTTGGGTGCTTGCCAAGGGGAAGAATGGGAGTAGTTAATAATCTTTAATGTTCCTTTCTTGGCCTTTCTACCTGCTGGAACTTCTCTTTGGGTTGGGGGTAGGGACTGGGGCTGCAGAGCCAGCCTTCTCTGGGTCTGCAGTTGCCTCAGGTAAAGGTTCTAACAGGTCTTAGTTTCTGAGTCCACAGGCAGGTCCTGAAAGCCTTTAGGTTAGTTGGTTTTATTACTCCCCAAGAACTCGTTGCCATGGAGGGTCCTTTTCTTTCTCCCAACATACCTGTTTCACTGGTAATTTAATTTCTTAATAAGTTTAGGATATTAACATCAGGTATATAGGTCTGAAGATATTTTCTCCCATTCCATAGTTTGTCTCTTTTTAATGATTTGATTATTCCCTTTGATGTGCTGAAGCTTTTTCGTTTGATGCAACCCATTTTACTGGTTTTATGTTTGCTGTCTATATTTGCAGTCATATCTTAGAAACCACTTCCTTGACTAATATTATGATGACTTCCCTGGGGCTTGAGAGATCGTACAGTGTATAAGGTGCTTGCCTTGCATGTGGCCAACTGTGGTTTGATTTCTCAAACCCCATGTGGTCCTCTGAGCTGCCTTGGATAAATCTTGAGTACAGAGCCAGGAGCAATTCCTGAGCACTGCAGGGTGTGTTCCCCTAACAAAACAAAAGAAAACAAAACATAATAAAACAAAACAAAACAAAACCTAAAACATATTTCTCCCCTATGTTGCTTTCTATGGGCCTTTGCATTTCTTTTTTTTTAAGTATTTTATTATACCACTGTGAGATATACAAATAAAAAGATATACAATTAAAAAGTTCATGTTTGGTTTTGGTCATACAGTGTTCCAGCACCCGTCCCTCCACCAGTGCCCATTTCCCACCACCAACATCCCCAGTTCCCTCCCCCCCTTCCCCAGCCCACCTCCTTTCCTTTCTCTCTCTTTCTCTTTTCCTTCCCTTCCAGACTATGGATTACAGAACATACATTAAAAGTTTGTCATGTGTATCCTTTTGCCTCTATTTAATGCTCAGTTCTAGGTTGGCATTAGTACCCTCGACAATTATTAGCACCCTGTTCCATTTTCTGTCTTACCTAACCTCTGACTCCCACACGTTTGTGATAATTTCCACCTTTGACAAGACCTCCTGATATATGTTTCACTTGACCTTGGATATTGGTATCATAATATGTACATATATATTTATGCCATGCAAATAAATGCAGTCATTCTGTATCTGTCTCTCTCCTTCTGGCTAATTTCGCTCAACATAATCTTCTCCATGTCCATCCATTTATAGGCAAATTTTATAACTTTATTTTTCCTAACTGCTGCATAGTATTCCATTGTGTAGATGTACCAAAGCTTCTTTATCCAGTCATCGATTTTCGGGCACTCTGGTTGCTTCCAGATTCTGGCTATTGTGAATAATGCTGCTATGAACATAAAAGTAGGGATGGTGTTTCCGCTGCGTATTTTTGGTTTCCCAGAGTAGATTCCCAGGAGTGGTGTGGCTGGGTCAAATGGGAGTTCAATTTCTAGTCTTTGGAGGAAAGTCCATATTGTTTTCCAGAAAGGCTGTACCTCGTTTATTTTGGTTTTTTTTTGGGGGGAGCAGGCGGGCAGGGGGCCTCTCTTAGCAGCGTTACATTGATGGTCTTCTTTTTTTGAATGCAGTTGTTTCTATCAGCAATCTCTTGCATGCTTTCCTAAAAAGGAAAATGTAGTTCCAAGGCTAATGCTAGCTGTTTCCCAGTACTAAACATGCTGCACAATGATCCATGCACAAGAGATGAGGCAGGAGTTGGAAATACTCAGAGGAGGGCTATGAAAGCCATTAAAAATTGTGTGCTATTGGTGCTCCTTTCTTTTCTAGTCCAGCTGTGTTTGTGTCCTTGACCAATCGAGTAAAGCAACAAAAGCATAAATAGTGATCAAGAATCAAAAATAGGACATTATGTTAAATATCCTGCGGCATCAGAAAAAGCAACAGGATATTAAGAATACCTTTGTGACAAAATTGTAAAATCGGAATGAACTGAGATTGCTCCTGGAAAATAACAATTAACTGAAATAGAATTAAATAGAAATATAAGTGGCTATATAATTCTTTTTTATTTTATTTAAAAACTATTTCAAAATTTTTTGGGCCGGAGCGATAGCCCAGCGGATAGGGCATTTGCCTTGCACGCAGCCGGTTTGTGCCGGTCCAGGTTCGATTTCCGGCATCCCATATGGTCCTCCGAGCACCGCCAGGAGTGATTCCTGAGTGCAGAGCCAGGAGTAATCCCTGAGCATTGCCAGGTGTGACCCAAGAAGCAAAAAAAAAAAAAAATCACAATTTTATTATACCACTGTGAGAAATACAATTAAAAAACTGTTTATGATTCAGTTTCAGTCATTCAATATTTCATCACCCATCCCTTCACCAGTGCACATTTCCTACCACCAATGTCCACAGATTCCTTCCTCCAGCCTCCCTCTATGGTAAGCACTTTGCTTCTTCTTCTTCTTCTTCTTCTTCTTCTTCTTCTTCTTCTTCTTCTTCTTCTTCTTCTTCTTCTTCTTCTTCTTCTTCTTCTTCTTCTTCTTCTTCTTCTTCTTCTTCTTCTTCTTCTTCTTCTTCTTCTTCTTCTTCGTCTTCGTCTTCGTCTTCGTCTTCGTCTTCGTCTTCTTCTTCTTCTTCTTCTTCTTCTTCTTCTTCTCCTTCTCCTTCTCCTCTTCTTCTCTTCTTCTTCTTCTTCTTCTTCTCCTTCTCCTTCTCCTCCTCCTCCTCTTCTTCTTCTTCTTCTTCCTTCTTCTTCTTTCTCCTTCTTCTCCTCCTACTCCTCCTCCTTCTTCTTCTCCTCTCCTCCTCCTTCTTCCTCCTCCTCCTCCTCTTCTTCTTCTCTTCTTCTTCTTCTTCTTTCTTCTTCTTCTTTTCTTCTTCTTCTTCTTCTTCTTCCTCTTCTTCTTCTTCATCTTTTTTATTCTTCTTCCGCTTTTTATTCTTCTTCCTCCTCCTCCTTCTTTTTCTTCTTTCTTCTTTCTTCTTCTTTCTTCTTTCTTCTTCCTTCTTCCTCCTTCCTCCTCTCTTCACATTGTGGCTTGCAATGCATACATTTAGCGATTATCATGTATATCCCTTTGCCTGCATTCAATGCTCAGTTCTAGTCTGGCTTGACTATTTGCAACAATATTAACACACGGGTCCCTTCTCTGTCTTACCTAACCTCTGACTCAACACACTTGTGGTAGATTCCAACCACTGACAGGTCCTCCTGGTCCATGATTTGCCTGGCCTTGGATATTAGTATATTTATATTTTATATATGCCATAGATGATTTCAGTCATTCTATTCTGCCCTTCCGTAATTTCACTCAACATGATACTCTTCATGTCCATCCATTTATAGGCCAATTTCATAATTTTGTTTTTCCTAAAAGTTGCTTAGTATTACATTGTGTAGCTATACCGTAGTTTCTTTATCTAGTCATCTGTTCTCAGGCAATCAGGTTGAAATTAAGAAACTCAAGTTTCTTAATTTTGGTAACTTTGGTGTTACCAAAATTTTAAAAAAATCCTATTGGTCTTTTTAATATCTGACTAGAAATTAATTCCTTTATGGGATATTTGTTAGTCAGAGTTTTCAAATATTAATATTTTATAAACCCACATTAATTGAGTATGAAATTCAATTTCTACTAGCAAACACACACATATATACATATATATTATTTATAAAAATCTCCACAACAAAAATTCCAATTAAAAAATGGAAGACCTAAACTCTAAGTTCTCCAAAGAAGATATATGGATGAACACAGGCATAAACATAAAAACCATTATTACTGATAATATTAATGATACTAATTAAATGATAAATGAAGGGATTAGTTTCATTGCTTTGCAAGGAACTAACCTGGATTCAATCCCTGTCATCCACTATTATCCCCTGAGCACCTCAGGAATGACTCCTAAATGCAGAGTCAGGAGTAAGCCCAGAACATTGCTATGTGTGACCCAAAAACAAAAGATGATAAATAAAATGTCATGTCATTCAAGTGAGTATGACCTCTATAAAAAGGTCAGAAACAGCATGTACTAGTATGTGTGTGATACAAAAGAAATCTTGATTTTAAAAAGTGGGAAAATACTTAGGTTTTAGACTGGTGATAATTTGGAAAATGGATTGTAGGTGGAGATTTGGTGTCCTAGAATAAGATTATCTGTCCAGATACAAGGTAAAAGAATAAAGTCATGTTCATACATCAATAAGTGTTGGAGATCAGAGATGACAAGAGTATGCTACCCGCACGGCAGAGCCTGGCAAGCTACCCGTGTCTTATTTGATATGCCAAATACCAGTAACAATTTTAGACCTCATTCCCATGGCCTGATAAAATGGTTTGAGGCTCTTTATGTTCCTGGAGCAAGCAGGTGCCCTTGGGCTCTACTAGCAAGAGACAGGACATATGGAGATGTTACTGGTGCCCGCTCGAGCCAATTGATGATGAATGGAAAGACAGTGATACAGTGATAGAACTAAATAGTAACTTTTTCCAACTATCTATGTAAATTAGGCATTTCTTTGAAAAAAATTCCAGATAACTGCCACTTTAATTTATCTAGCCCGTCATAGACTTAAATCAAGATAGTAGATAATTTAGAATAGCACATGTAAATGAAACATTTATTACTTCTTTGACTAAGGTACAAGTTCTGAAGAAGAAAAATGGTTATACATTATTAATGATGTGAGATATAACTAGGAAAATATGATATCAAGAATGACTTGATTAAATTATATTATGAATAAGCAAAGCGGAGGTCTTCTGACAGCCTGACCATTGTTTCAACAGCTGCCAATATTTGGAAGCTAGAGATTTGTTCACATTTGTCCAAGAGATGGGTTAATGGCAATGTTATAGATTATGGCAGCCATTCAATCAGTCTTCCAGCGAGACAGCACCATCATTTGACAATGACATTGGTTCAGTTAGGATTGATATATAGAGAGTGAGAACTTAAGTGAGTCTTCATGACATTCTATCCATTAAAAGGGAGTCTTAGAACAAGATTAAAGGAGAAGAATGTATGTGTTTTTTCAGTCTGAATTTACTGGTATATTGGAAGAGAGAAACGTAAAAAGAGCATACAAAACACCTCAAATGACAAGCTTTGATCTCTCCTCCTACTTGAGAACCACTAACACAAAAGTTCCTGGTGGTTGCTTAAGATGAGAGACTTAAACACATGTCTATGCTTAAAGAGTGTTATAATATTATGTTTTTACATTATAAAGTATAGAAAATACCAGTATTAATTTTGATGGTCTAGAGACCACAAATATATGGATAAGCCCCATGCTGCTGCCTAGTTAATTCAATATTGAAAGAAGCAAGTATGCTATCTTATTTTGACTGAACACGATACTAAGAGATAAAATTACAAGCTAGTACTCTACAAAGTCACATTGTAATTAAGCTGTTCTAATTGAATACTTTGTCATTTTTAATAGTTACTCTTGCCATCAGTTTTATTAGTAAACATTGTCTAATAAAGTACTCTATTGGATAGGAAAGTTTGAGCAAAAGAGAAATTGTTTGGGGAAATGAGTAAGCAGTGAATAGAATCATATAAATTTGTTTTGTTGCAGTCAGACATTTAGGAGTAAATGCTTAGTATCAATTTTGTATGTGCAGAGGGCATCTCAAGTGATTCAGAGGAGGTGGAGAGATAGTTCTCAGTATGTTGCAGTTCCCATGTACCATTACATTGTAAAATCGATAAATATATAGTTAGTTGTTTAGTGATTACAATTTATTTCCACACTGAACATAAGATAATAAGTAGATGAGTTCATCCTTTGGATACTGTGAAACTACCCCAAAGTTAATGTTGCCACAGTCAGTTTGACAGGTTTTTCTGGATGGGAGAAAAAGCATAGTGATTATAATAATTTTCTCCTTGAATTTATGTGTTAAAAAATACTGAGTTCTGAAAAGATTGGTTTCTAGTTCCAGCCAAATGGGTCAGATGACACACAAACAAAATTTAGATTGTTGTTTGGAAATGCAAATAATAGTATAAAATATATAATTAATGATAAAAAATTTGAGCTAAGTGATTTTGGCTAATTACTTATTCTGGCATAACACATTATCCCCAAGTTCAGTCGCTGCCAAGAAGTATTATCTCACCATTTCTTTGAGTGTCCTATCTCAAAAAAATAGTAAGTGTGGCATAGCTGGATACCACTGACCCAGAATCTCTCACAAAGTGTGGAAATCTTGGTGGCGGGGTTACAATGATATTGAAACTCCCAACGTTAGAATGCTCAAGTCACTCAAGTTCTTATTGTCTGAACTGAATTCTTTTCAGATATGGGGGTGACCTACAGGCGGTGCTTAGAGCTCTGGGAGTCACTTCTGTGGATACTTGGCAAGCCTGGCTGGTGATTCAGAACTAGGACCCACAGATGCAGTACTGCAAAAATATGCAATGCTAGAATCACTGGAACTACCTAGGCCATGCTCAGGGAGCCTCCAGGGTCATGCCCAGAGATAGTCAGGGGTCACCAGGTGACGCTCAGAGGTCCTTTGATGTCATAGAGAAAACCTAGTTTGGACTCATGCATATACCCTACTACCCTTTATTCTCTCCCTGCTCCTGGATTCAATTTTTAGTGGGTTGTTGCATCGACGGCTCATGCCAGGCCCCCAAATAAGATCCTCATAGTGTAAAGCCTGGGACAGAAGAAATAGGGAGTACTGAGGGCTCCGGGAGGGAAGCCAGATCCTGAGACCAGGGTTCCAGGGCTCGGGGACCAGACACAGAGGTCAGTAGGCTGGGCTTGATGGGGATCTTGATCCTAGAAGTAATGGGAAGCCCTTGAAGGGCGTTAGGCAAGGAAGTGGACAGGGCATGTTTGCCTTGGGAGGAGATTAGTCTGACTGTGTACAGAGATTAGTGGGAAAGATAGAGTCCAACATTTGGCTTCAGTCACAATTCTTTTTGCCACAGTGAATAAAACCTTCTTCTCTTGGCCCCAACAATTTAGAACATGATTAGTACAAAGATGATTTTTAAAGTTTTATTTTATTGTGCTATTTTTGTAATTTTATGGGATAAATGTACAATGGGGGGGAATTATGCGTAGTTTATTTGTAATTTGTCAGAAGTGGGATTTGAACCCACGCCTCCGGGGAGACCTGCGACCTGAACGCAGCACCTTAGAACTCTCGGCCATCCTGACTGCCTGTTCATCAATAATTGCTCGAGTTTTGAGGTGACTACTATAGTATTCCCCCCCCCCCCACCCACACACACACAGCAGAGCCTGGCACCTACCCGTGTCGTATTTGACATGCCAAATACCAGTAACAATTATAAACCTCATTCCCATGACCTGATATGACCTTATGGAATTTTTTTTTTTTGCTTTTTTTGGGTCACACCTGGCGATGTTCAGGGGTTTCTCTTGGCTCTGCGCTCAGGAATTACTCCTGGCGGTGCTCGGGGACCATATGGGATGCCGGGAATCGAACCCGGGCTGACACAGGCCGACTGCGTGCAAGGCAAACTCCCTACCTGCTGGGCTATCGCTCCGGCCCCTGATGGAATGGTATGAGGCTCTTTATGTACCTGGAGCTGGATGATGCTCTTGGGCTACACTAGCATGTGACAGGACATATGGAGATGTTACTGGTGCCCGCTTGAGCAAATCGATGAAATATGGGAAGACAGTGATACAGTGTTGCCTGGAGGTTCTGAGTTCTTGCCACTTGGAATTTTCCAAGTAGGTGCACATTGTGGCCTTTCTTTATGAGTAGGAACAATAGACTGAGGTGTATCTCTTTGCAATGGAATCTAGAAGTGACGTCACATTTACATCTAAATAAACATTAGATCTAATAAACATTCTTATTGTTTGAAACCTGTTGTTAAGCCATGCTCATAATGAAGGCAAGGGGCCTGTATAAGGGCAAGAGAACAACAGGACATGGGGTCATTAAGGTCATTTTAGGGCCTTCCTATTACCAACTGAAAAACCAGACAAGTGTGAGATTTCCTAAAAGCCTCTCCTCTTAGTCAAATTTCTGCAACAAATTTTCTTGGTACTTGCACTTTAGAATCTATTTCCTGAATTTCATTTCTTTGCTTTTTATAGGAAGCTTTATTCCCTGAACTATTATTGATATCTGCTTTTTGATATCTGTAGTGGCTTAAAATCAGACTGGTGGTATATTATCAGAAATGAGTATATTAGCTGTAGCTTCTGTTCCTTGGCCTTAACAATTTCGAGGATTTGGGAGAAATCTTATAACCATGTAGAATGCCTAATTTTCATTAGTCATTTTAAATGTGGGGGATTGGATTGTGGGGGAACACTGTAGGCTCGAGAATTTGAAAGTGTTTTCTCTGACTGGTTTCATTTGACTTCTAGACAAAACTCATTGTCCTTCAGCTCCACATTACATTTGTTCTTGAAATCTGCTTTATGGGAGGATGGCATATGAAGAGGAAAAATGTCTTGAACTTTCTACCACCCAGGCTGTTACAGCTTTCTGATAAATACCAAGCGCAGCAACTCGTGAACATTTCTCTCATTAGGTCTGGGTAATTAATTGCTGAATCTTGCTGTTTTCTTTTGAGAAAGGAGCAGCATATCAAATACGTTCTGTAAATAAAAATATGCCTGCTCTATCTGCTTTGAGAATAAATGTGCAATCTGAGAACAGTACTTTGGCAATGTATTTTAAATTTCTCTACTCTGTTTTAAGTAGATCAAAGTCAGGGGTTTAATTAGTTCAGCATTTATCAAGTACCAACTGCTACCAAGCATGGTACCAGGACCCAGAAGTAAGCAGATGAGTTATACCCTTTCCTGGCCTTGCAGAGTTCTCAGTCTGTTGGGAGGAATAGTCAGGTAAACCAGTAATAACAACATAATGTGATACAATGGAGCTGCGTGTGGAGTGCACGAAGGGCACTGAGAATGGCGTCTCTAACTCCTCATGGGGATTTGTGCTAGGTAGCATCCTTGGAATATAAACTTCCGAGCATGTGGCGTGATCAGAAGAGAAGCAGCTAAGCATGTAGGCTGTGCGCTGTTTCCTTAGCTGTCTGTGCCAGCGATAAAGAATTCATCTTCCCTGAATCCTTATTCAGGTTTTCAATAAGTATCATCTCTACACAAAAAAAGCTTAACTTTACCTTAATTCTATCTTGAAAATTAGCTATTAGGGCCAGAGCGATAGTACAGAGTGTAGGGCATTTGTCTTGCATGTGGTTTTCCAGGGTTTGATTCCCTCATCCCCTATGGTCCCTGAGCACCATCAGTGGTAATTCCTGAGTGTAGAGGCAGGAGAAACCCCTGAACATCGCTGGGTGTGACCCTAAAAGAAAAAGAGAAAAGAAAAGAACATTAACTTTTAATTGCCAAGTTGACTTTCCTAATGAACTATCACCAGGGAAGTCCTTTCACTGGGAGCCACCTCATGGATACCTTTGAAAGTGATTCTGAAAGAGAGGAGAGGGTATGTCGGATTATACTTTGAACTTAGAAGATTCAACTCCTCCTAATTCAAAGTTTTTACCGATTCTCATCAAAGACTACTCCAGCGTATTCATTTTCTATGGTTGTAATACAGACAGGATTACTCAAAAGAAGATATCTCCTTCTAAAGTTCTAGGGAAAAAGCCTGCCTTGCTTTTTTGAGCTGCCGGTGGGCCCAGATATTCCATTCTGTGGCCTCTTCACCCTGATGTCTGCTTCCATCTTTCAGTGGCACAGCTTTGTTGGAGGACTCATCATCCTTTGAGACCTGTCCTAAAACAAGTACTCTATGCCTTTAATGAACACATAGGGCAGCAGTCAGACACTGGGAACCATGAACCTACAGCATGGATGGAACTGGGAAAGTTGATTCTTTCAGACGAAAGGAGAAAGACAAACACTGAGTTCTCTCATTCACTCCTATGTGACATAAAGAAGAAAACATAGCGAAGGAATAGATACTGTCCTATGCAAACAGACCCTAAATGTCCAATGGCTGAACTGAGGTTACTTTAAGGTGAGTCTCCAATTCCTGTAAAGTTTCTATCTCCTTGTGCTAACAAGTGCTATTAAATTTGATTGGCCATCCATTACTCAGGAAAGGTTACCACATTTCTCTGCACTTGAAATATGAAAGACTGGATGTTATAGTCCAATATGGTCAAACTAGTTCCCATATTTTTCTTGTTCCTGGGAGCAGCAAAAATAACCCGGGATAGTTTTGGAGGCTGTAAACAAAAGATTTTTTGAAATGAATTCTTTATAAGTAGAGGAAAATAAATTAATGTTGTTTTTGAAATCTTTTCTGCAAAGAGGAGGAAGGAAATTTTATTTATTAATTCTTCTAGTCGTTCAGTCATGCACTCTGTTATAAAGTGACACTTTTAATATTATTGCTGAGATCCATCTGGAATTGTGACACTTGGATTTTCATCATTAAAACATATGTTTAAATCCTCTTGCTTCAGTAATACTTGATAGCGTTTGTTTAAAATGGAAGGCACTGCATTGCTAAGAGGCTTCTGAATTTAACCTACATTGTTCTCAGGCTGTCACTTAAATATTCTTAATTATCATATCAATTATTCTGTAACTAAATTGTATATATACATAAATATTGTACCTGAATATGATAAGAAATATCAGTAAGTATGTATATATATAAATGGAATATTGGCAAAGGAAACTATTTCCTTTTTAATTTTAATGCATATAATTTAGCTCAGTTTGAAGCTGAACTTATCAAGATTATGTTTATATAAATAGAATAACATTAATGTCATTTTGAGGGTAAAGTCATTTATCTCGTATCATTTGCCTGTTCTTCACTGTGATGACTTTTTATAAGAGGTCTGATGAAACTAGAAATGTCTTCAACTGCCTCTTTTCTCATTGTAAAGTTCAGAACTCTAGAAAGTCTAAGGAATGTTTTCCTTTGCTTCTTTCTGTTAAATTTGAGCTAAGAGTGGTTTGAAAGAGAATGTAAATGTTTATCTTTAGGGGTACAATGTTGCCACACCACATACACACCATCAGCAGGCTATAATCAAGTGGTATTTTTCCAGGTTGACAATCAACAAGGACTTCAAGGACACAACCTTGCCTGGTTAGATCAGAGGACCTTAGTGGTGTTACTCCCTTTGCTTGCTAGATGGTGCTAGAGCTCAAATTGCTTATCTAAACACACCCTCCTCTGTCAGATGCGTGGGAGAAGAGCCTCTTTTTTTTTTTTTTAATTTTAGTTTCTTTCTTGTTGAATTAAAAACACTTACATCCTTAAAATATTATTTTAAGTATATGTATGGTGTTACTTTGCGTAACACCATTTCCTCTAGCTTTTAAAAATATATGACATGAAAAGATCTGACAACATGATGTACTATTTTTTTTGACTATTTATGCTTAGAGAGTCAAAGACTGAACATGACCAGTATGAGATTTTTCCAGAGAAAAAATTCGAGTGAAAATTGAGCTTTCAATATGTGTCAATACTTGAAAATTGAGTAGGGGAATTTCTTTTTAAAAAAAATCACTGGATCCATTACTTCACTGTTTTAGTGAAGTGTGTGTGAATATTTACATAGTCTCTGTTGACCTGGAAAAAGATAAAAAATGAAGAGAAGAAAAAACAAGTTTCCCATAAGATACATTTTTATTTTGCAGTCATAAATATAGAAATATCACATTTTGGAAAGACAGTGTCTTATATTTAAAAAAAATTTTCCCATTTGTTTCAGTTAAAAGTTATGCTATAATATTCACAATAGCCAGAATCTGGAAACAGAGTGCCCGAGAATTGATTACTGGATAATGAAGCTTTGGTATATCTACACAATGGAATACTATGCAGCTATTAGGAAAAATGAAGTTATAAACTGTGCATATAAATGGATGGACATGGAGAAGATTATGCTGAGTGAAATTAGCCAGAAGGAGAGAGACAGATACAGAATGACTGCATTTATTTGCATGACATAAATATTTATGTACATATCATGATACCAATATCCAAGGTCAAGTGAAACATATATCAGGAGGTCTTGTCAAAGGTGGAAATTATCACAAACATTGGGAGTCAGAGGCTAGGTAAGACAGAAAATGGAACAGTGTGCTAACAATTGTTGAAAGTACTAATACCAACCTAGAATTGAGCGTTAAATACAGGCAAAAAGATACACATGACAACCCTTTAATGTATGTTCTGTAATCCATAGTCTGGAAGGGAAGGAAAAGAGAAAGAGAGAGAAGGGGGAAAGAAATAAAGAACCTGCCATGGAGCTGGGGGAGGGGGAGGAAATGGGGACGTTGGTGGTGGGAGATGGGCACTGGTGGAGGGATGGGTGCTGGAACACTGTATGATCAAAACCCAAATATGAACTTTTTTAATTGTATATCTTTGTAATTGTATATCTCACGGTGGTATAATAAAATACTTAAAAAAAATAAAAACTGTTCTTTCCCCAGAAAAAAAAGTTATGGTATAAATGGTGTGTCTAAGTATTTTTTTATTAAACTCCCTCTCATATAGTCTATGATTTTAGAGATAATTGATATTAAGTTTGATATCTATTTTTCAGTTAATTTTGTCAAACATAGATCATAACATCATTATATTTCTATCATTTTAACTCATTTTCTGATATTTCTATTTTAACTCATTTTCTGATATTTCTAGAAGTACAATTAATACAATAGTGACCTTTATTATTTCATTGTTCTCTGATTAAAAACATGGGGCCAAATAAAAATAAATTAAGCTGATGTAGATCCTACTCCAATCTTGCACAAATATCCAAATGGGAGAACATTTTCAGTGTACCCTAGAACTTATTCTCAAGTTCCTGTTGCTAGTATTTCTCACTTTCACAGTGGGATTTTATTTATCTATTTACTTTGGAAGGGCATTTTCTCTTTATTCAAGTCAACATTCTCGACTGTGGTATTTTATTTGATCTTATTTTATTTTCTTTAAAGATTTTATTATTTATTCTGTTATCCAGAGCTAGCAAAAAGACTTTTTAAAGATAAAATTGAAAAATGCCAATTTTAATATGCTTAAGTGTTAAATTTATATATAATCCTCCTAAGCATATGTTTTACATTTTATTTTCTTATACCACTGTTATGCAATTACAAAGATACTCAAGATTGGCTTTCAGTCATACTGTGTTCCAACACCCATCCTTCCACCAGTGAACATTTCCCACCACCAACATCCCAAGATTCCCTTCCCTCTTTCCAGCCTGCCTCTATAGCAGGCACTTTTCCTCTCTCTCTCTCTCTCTCTCTCTCTCTCTCTCTCTCTCCTCTCTCTCTCTCTCTCTCTCTCTCTCTCCTCTTACACATTGTGGCTTGCCCTACATACTTTTAGGGATTATCGTGTAAATCCTTTGCCTATATTCAATGCTCAGTTCTAGTCTGCCATTACTGTTTCCAACAATTAGTAGACAGCTGGTATATATTTAAATCCCACAAATGAATGCAGTAATTATATATCTATACTTTATCCTTCTGACTGATTTCACTTAGCATGATAATCTCCATGTCCATCCATTTGTAGGTAAATTTCATGACTTCTTTTTTCTTGACACCTGCATAGTATTCCATTGTGTAGATGTATCATAGTTTCTTTATCCAGTCTTCTGTTATCGGACACTCAGTTTGTTTCCAGATTACAGCTATTGTGAACAGTGCTGCGATGAATACAGAAGTGTAGATGGTGTTTCTGTTGTGTGTTTTTGGGTCTCCAAGGTATATTCCCAGGAGTGGTATGGTTGTGTCAAATGGGCACTCAATATCTAGTTTTTGGAGGAATGTCTCGACAGCTGTATTTTAATGACAGTTCTTTTTCCCCTCAAAGATTCTTTCAGTTATTCACCCAATTCAACTTATACCAATTATTATTTCTTTTCTCTTCTCTCTGGGTTGTTTCTTTATTATGTCAATCAATTTTACTTCTTGCAATCCCTCTGTTCTTTCAAAAACTAGATCCTGAACATAAGGTAGGGCAGTGAAGCTGAACAAGCAAGCAACTTTCATCTTTTTTTCTTTGCAAGGAATACGTAGAAGACAATAAATGTTTTAGCATCTTTTTTACAAATTCAAACACATATGTTCAGATTTTCTTTATTGTTTTTAGCCACACAAATGAAAAATAATGCTATTTTTTGTCCTGTATCTTGCTCTGCTGCTCAAAAATTTATTATGAATATCTTTTATATCTTTCTATATAACCACATATGCATCTGTTTCTTTATAGAGTTATACATTTCCCAGGAAGGGTTAGAGCTCAGTGGCAAAGAACCTGTCTTGCAGACATGAGACTGTGGGTCCTAGACAGGGAACTACATCATAGATGCTGAGCGTGATCCTGGTGGCACTATTGCTCAGGTTCCCCAACACTACTAAAATATCTGAAATGTTGGGATCAGAGGAGTATTCCAGTGGGCAAGGCACTTACCTTGCACACTGCCAGACAGGTTTGATTCCTAGCACTCCATATGGTCCCCTAAACTCCACCAGAAGTAATCCCTGAGTATAGTGCCAAAAGAAAGCCCTGAGTATTGCTGGGTGTGGTACAACCCATATCCCACAAAATAGTTTTCAATATTTCTTTCACTGCATCAAACCTTGCAATCTCTGATGAGCTCTAAAACAGAATATGTGGGACAATCCAGGGTGTAATGCATGGCAAACACATGTGCAAGTTTCACAACCAAATGTGCCAGGCACCAGTGTATAACACAGCTAACTGAGACTACCACAACCAACTGTATACAACTATTGGTCATTGTAATGATGGAAAAAGGCAAGAGAAAGGGAATAAAAATACAAACAAATGCATTTAATTATATTCTATGCATTGAGGAATAGGAACATACATTATGTAACTGCTTCTTAACTGATATTTGGGTTATTTCTATTTTTATGGTACTCTTCCAAAATACTCTGGTAGACACATTTGTATAACTACTAAAACCATTTCAAACTAAAATAACTGATGTATAAATTTGAAATTTTAATTGTCAATCCATATTGCTTCCCTAAAAATACCTGCTGATTTATTCTTTCATCTATAATGCATGAGCATACACATTTTCCAAGTATCTTGCAAATACCATCTTGTATAGATTTTTAACACTTTTTCATTCTGAAAACTAAAATTATCAAATCCATCCAGTTTTATCATAGTAGTGAATGCATGTTTTTATAAAGCAAAATAGAATCACATATTTTTATTCAGGAAGCCTGAAATGTTTCTCAGAGATCTTCTGAAACTTCTGTTAGTCAAATGTTCACTCTTCTAGATTTATTCTTATTCAGGCCATATTTTGCTGTAAAAAGTTCCATTGTGAAATCTCAGTTCTTAACTCAATAACTTTGTTTCATTCTTATATTCAAAGTTAATTGACTAGCATTGGATCTGCTCCATGTGGTCCCTCATCCAGTTGAAAAGGCTCTTTCATTTGCTGCATAGCAGGATATCATGACAGGAAAGAATGTTCTGTCTCAGGCTGAAAGTAGCACATATCAGTTCTGCTCACTGATCATAGCAAGTCATATGACTTTGCCTAGTCCCACAAATGCTATGAAATGTAGAATTTTTTAAAATTTAATTTTATTTAATTACCATGCAATAGTCCATTACAAAGCTGTTCATGATTGGTTTCAGTCATGCAGTGGTCCAACACTACAGGACACCTTTCCCAACACCAGTGTGTCCCATTTCCTCCCAGCCCACCCCTTACAACATCCCTCTATCTCAGGCTCTCTCTCTCTCTCTCTCTCTCTCTCATTTTGCACATTCTGGTTTGCAATACAGACACTGCAAGAATATCATGTATACACCTTGCCCTACTTTCCATATTCAGTTCTAACCTAGCATTTCTATTTCCAAGGATTATTGTCAAACTGTTCACCTATCTACCTTACGTAGCCTCTGCCCCGCTACATGCATGAGGTAGAATCTAACCATTGACAGTCCTCCTGGTTCCTGTTTTCCCTGGCCTTGGATATTAGTCTCATCCTATTTTTTCTTTAAAACTCACCAACGAATGCAGTCATTCTATATCTACCATTCTCCTTCTCACTCATTTCACTCAGCACGATACTCTCCATGTCAATCCATTTATAGGACAATGTCATAATTTCATTTTCCCTAACAGCTGCATAGAATTCTATTGTGTAGATGTGCCATAGTTTCTTTTTTCAGTCATCTTTTTTGGGCACTAAGGTTGTTTTAAGATTTTGGCTATTGTGAATAGTGCTTCAATGAACATAGAATTGCAGCTGGTGATTCTGCTGTCTGTTTTTGGGCCCCCATGGTATATTCCCAGAGTGGCATTGCTGGGTCAAATGGAAGAATGTCCATATTATTTTGCAAAATGGCTGGATCAGTCAATATTCCCACCAACAATGAATAGAAGTCCTTTCCTCCCTGCATCCTTACCAGCACTGGTTGTTCTTGCTCTTTTGGATATGTGCCAGTCTCTGGTGTACTATGATATCTCATTGTTGTTTTGACTTGCATCTTTCTGATGATTAGTGACAAGGAGTATCTTTTCATATGCCTTTTGGCCATTGAATTTCTTTGAGGAAGTTTCTCTTCATTTCTTCTTCCCATTTTTGATTTTTTTTTCTTGTAAAGTTGAATGTAGTGACTATCTTTTCCAGGAAACTATAAGATTGTCTCTCTTTTTTGTGTGGTAACACTGGTCTACAAAACTGTATATACGTTAGGGATACAATGTTATTATTTCATGCCCAGTAACAGAATGCCAGTGTTCCTCCACCACTGTTTAACTTCCCCTCCTCCCTTTATACCCTCTTCTTCCTCCTTTTTGGTAAACTCAGTTTTGTGGTTGAGACTACGGGTTTGTTTTTGTTTCACTTTGTTCCCTCTCTTTGTTTCATAATATCTCATATCTGAAAGAGACCATATGGTTTTTTGTTTTTCTCCATCTTCAGTTAAAATAGCCCTTCCAGGATCATCCATTTTGTAACAAAAGACACAATTTCATCTTTTCTTATATTTGGATGGTATTACATCATGTATATATATCACATCTTTATATCCACTCATTTATCATTGGGCACACAGATTTTGTTCCAAGTAATTTTTTTGGGGGATGAGGGTTTGTACTGTATCTAGTGCTGCTTAGGTCTTATTCCTAGTTCTGTGCTCAGGGCAGAACTAGGGATGTCCTATATGGTGCCAGGGATTGAGCCTGGGTCAACTACAAGCAAGGTAAGTGCCCTGCTATGCTATCTCTCTTTCCATATCATGTTTCCATACCTTGTCTGTTATAGTGTGACAATAAGCAAAAATGTATTTTTATAATACAAGCATATTTTTCCTGCTTTTTATATTTTACTTCTTTTATGGTAAACACCATTTTATCTTTAAATTGTTAAAAATTAATTCTTTGACTGTTTTCACCTTTTCATTTGGCCTGAGTTCTTTTCTTCCATGGTTTATTGAATGTATTTTACTTTCAGTTTAATGTACTTAGTATATTTTCTTATTTTTCAGGAGACACATTCACCTCAGCTAAAATTATTTTATTTTAGTTTTTAAATATATAGTAAAATTATTTTAAAATCACTCCAAGTGTACTGCTTTTTGTGGCTTGAAATTCCTTTTTTCTTGTTTTTATTTTTTTTGATAAACTATGTCTTGTGTTGGAAACTTTCCTAAAATGTTCAGTGATCTTTAACACAACTTTTCAAAAATTTGTGAAAAAAATAAAAATGAAAGAATATTCTTATGCTGCAGAATGGAATTGAGCAGAGTCTTGCTAAATTTTGTGATACGTGTAGGAACTGCTCAACATTAAATACCTGTATTTGTGTGCCTTTTTTTCTGACTGCTCAGTTCTTTTCTTTAGAACTGCTCTTTTCTTTTTTTTTTTTCCTTCTACCTCCAAAGCTGGCGGGGAATGGACGAAGACTCAGGAATCGATGCAGTTTTATTTTATTTTATTTTTTAATTTTTATTTTTACAATTACAAGATATACAATTAAAAAGTTCATATTTGGGTTTTGGTCATACAGTGTCCGCACCCACCGCCACCAGTGCCCATCTCCCACCACCAACGTCCCCGGTCCTCCCCCCCCCAGCCCTCCTCCATGCAGGTTCTTTATTTCTTTCCATTTCTTATCTTTCTCTTTTCCTTCCTCCAGACTATGGATTACAAAACATACATAAAGGGTTGTCATGTGTATCCTTTTGCCTCTATTTATGCTAAGAACTGCTCTTTTCTTTAGAAAAGACTTCCGTATTTTCTGAAATTGTGAGGTGAGTAAAGGTGGTTGTAGTGTTCTGGGGTCAGCTATGGGAAGCACATGAGGTCACAACTTCTTACATAACTTTCACTTAACTGTCAATGGCTACCTTGTCGTCAACTTTTATGTCTCCAGATCCAAGAATTAATATTGGAAACAGCTTCCCAGTCCAAGTCTTTAGTTTCCAGTTCCTGTTTTTCCTAAGTGTAGCTGGGAACCAGGACCATCCATTGTTTGCATAAGAGATACTTTATACTTCCCCTTTTCAACTGTCATGGAGACAAACCTCAGGCAAACCTTCATATTTACATTTTGATGACAGTAGATTTTCAGATAGGATGCTTGGATGCTTCTTGGGAGATATATTTATTAGTTTCCCATTGCTGCTATAAAATTATCATAAACTTAGTGGCTAGAACCAGCGCGATTTTTTTTATCTTACAGTTTGGTAGGTCAGAAATTTAAAATATATGGAAAGAGCTGCTTCTATTTGAGAATCACTCTCCTTGTTTTTTCCCAGCTTTTGGAGGTGAATAGCATTTCTTGATAACAGAGGCTTATATTATTGTGCTTTCTTCAATTCATTTTCTTTTTCCCTTTTCTCTTTTCAATCATGTCTTTTTCTTGCATACCATGCTTCTGTTCCATCTTATAAACACTCTTGTCACCTCATTGGGTCCACCTGAATATACAGGAGAAAAAATCTCCATTTCAGAATTCTTAAATCACTGTCATCTACAAAGATATTTTATCATGCAAGGTTTCATATTAATAGGTTTTGGGGGCTAGGGAAGCTGTTTAGGATGCATTTTTCTTTGACAAAAGACAATTGTCCTTTATTTACTTGCCTACTCTCTACTGTTATATAAACAATTATATAAACAATTTAAAAACAAACTGTCACCATATAAAAGCACTATAAATTTACATTTTTATCTGCTATAGAGTTTAGCTTTATGTTAGTTAATATAGTATTGAATTATGCTTTAGCAGTAATTTAAAATTGTTTTGTTGAGTTGCAGGTTAAATCATGGATGATGAGGAAAGATATATGAGAAGTTAATAAAGAAGATGTAAGACTTTGTAAAACTCTTGATTCTGAAAGCAGAACTAAAGAGATTTAGTAAAAAGAAAGTTTGGAAGAGACAATTCCTTTCAGACACTAAACTCTAGGAAATAAAGCAGTAGGAGGTTTTGGTTGCAAAACTCACCAAGAGCTCGTGGCATGATCTGACTGACCTGTGTTGAATTCCTGGCATCCCTTATGGTCCCCTCAGCCAATGAGGAGTAATCCCTGAGCTCAGAGGCAAGACAGATCCTTGAGCACAGGGCATTATTAGGTGTGGCCCCCAAACAAAGACAAGAACAACAAGAAAATAACAGATTAATTAAATATCACATTAAGCATATTGTTTTCTTATTTAAGATAGTGTTTATTTCCCCTAAATGTAAATAAGCCTGTATGTGGTGACTTATAGTGTAGCAGGGGAATCAGGAAACGTCTGTGAGGATGCAATATGGAAAAGGTTGATGATGGGGCCATAGCACAGAGTTTTTAGGATGCTTACAACTGAAGGTAGTATGATTTGTGTCTAAGGAGAAGGATATTATTCTAAGAAATGCTTATAAACTCCCCGAGGATCATTTACATTATCAGAAATACCCATACAACAAAAACATGATGGGCCAGAGAGAGCCAGGACAGCTGTGGAGGAGACTGCCTTACTGGGTTTGGCCAATCTGGGTTTGGTCCCCAACATCTCCTATATTTCCTGAGAACTCCAGCATGATCCCTGAGCACCTGAGCACTGCCAGGTACTCCCCCTCCCCAAAAATATACCCTAAAATTAGATAATTTGTGAATAGTAGACATCTGGTTTTGAAGAGCTTTTATGGTTTTTTTTTGCTTTTTTTTTTTGGTTTTGGGGTCATATCAGGCAGTGCTCAGGGGTTAATCCTGGCTCTGCCCTCAGGAATTATTCCTGGCCGGTTGGGACTAGGTGGGACGCCAGGGATTGTACCTGGATTGGCCATGACCCAAGCAAGCTCGCTCTCTGCTGCACTACTACTAACGTCCAGGGCTTTTAGTTTTATTTGGGTAGTTTTTACTATAAGTAGTCTATCACTTCTGATGACTGTTATGCAGTTAATATTTGTAAGGGCTCAAATACATGGTTTTTAAATCACTAAATGGGGTAGAGAAGGCAGACAATTCACTAAATAATAGATTTTCCACCCAAAAGATGAGTAGAGTTGAATGATGGCCATCAGAAATTCTTCTACAACCATGACACATCACCTAGCAGTGAAAAATTGGATAAATGTGTTGGGCTGATATTGACCTAACCATCATAGGAGGAAGAGTGGCCTATTGGTAAATTGCATTAATTTCAAAAAAATTTTAAAATATTTTATTATACCACCGTGAGATATACAATTATAAAGATGTTCATTAGATGTTCATATTTGGGTTATGGTCATACAGTGTTCCAGCACCCATCCGTCAACCAGTTCCCATTTCCCACCAACAATGTCCCCTATTCCCTCCCTGCTCCCCTAGCCTGCCTCTATGGTAGGTTCTTTATTTTTTCTCTTTTTCTCTCTCTTTCTCTCTTCCTTCCCTTACACACTGTGGATTACAATACATACATTTAGAGGTTATCATGTGTATCTTTTGCCTGTATTTAATGCTCTAGGTTGGTATTAGCATTTTCGACAATTATTAGTGCACTGTTCCATTCTCTGTCTTACCTAACCTCTGGCTCCCAAACATTTGTGATAATTTCCATCTTTGACAAGACCTCCTAATCCATGTTTTGCCTGATCTTGGATATTGGTATCATAATATGTATATATATTTATGCCATGCAAATAAATTCAGTCATTCTATCTCTCTCTCTTTCCTTCTGACTAATTTCACTCAACATGATCCTTTCCATGTCCTTCCATTTATAGGCAAATTTCATAACTTCATTTTTCCTAACAGCTGCATAGTATTCCATTGTGTAGATGTGCCAAAGTTTCTTTATCCAGTCATTAGTTCTTGGGCACACTGCTGTTTCCAGATTCTGGCTATTGTAATAGTGCTGCTATGAAAATAAAGTGCAGATGGTGTTTCCACTGTGTGTTTTTGGCTTCCCAGGGTATATTTCCAGGAGTGGTATGGCTGGTCAAATGGGAGTTCAATTTCTAGTCTTTTGAGGAATGTCCATATTGTTTTCCAAAAAGGCTGTGCCAGTCGACATTCCCACCAACAATGGATGAAAGTTCCCCTTTCCCTGCATCCACGCCAGCACTTGTTCTTGCTCTTTTGGATATGTGCCAGTCTCTGTGGTGTGAGATGGTATCTCATTGTTTTGATTTGCATCTCTCTGATGATTAATGATGCTGAACATTTTTTCATGTCTTTTGGCCATTCGAATTTCTTCCTTGTTGAAGTTTCTGTTCATTTCTTCTCCCCATTTTTGATGGGGTTTACTCTTTTCTTTTTTATAAAGTTCTACCAGTACCTAATATATCCTGGATATTAACCCCTTATCAGATGGGTATTGGGTGAATATTCTTTCCCATTCTGTATACTGTTTTTCTATATTGGTTACTTTTTCTTTTTAGGTGCAGAAGGCTTTTAGTTTCATGTAGTCCCATATGTTTATCTTTTCTTCTAATTGAAATTACATTAGTATTGATTGCTGGGAAACAATATTACTATGAACACAGTGACTTGAAACAACACACATTTGTTACTGTTTGCTCAGGTACAAGTCTAGAAATAGTTTAGTTGGATATTCTGTGTTAGGGTCTCAGGATGACCAGAGAGATAATTCAATAGGCTGAACTTACACTGTGCAAGTGAGAGGCCCAGTTTTGATCTCTGGTACCATGCTCAGTCTTTTGAGTACTGCTAGGAGCAGCTACAGGTACTGACAGTGGCCCCAGGTATGGCTTCAAATAAAAAAACCCTCAAATTTTATATTAAACATTTATTGTTTCACCAAGGTCTGTAATCTCACCTATTATATTGCCCAATTCCTACTGAAGGTCAAAAATTAGATAATGGGGAAGTTATTAACTTCTAACTGATAGTTGCTCCAGGGGTTCCAATCAAGATGTTCACTGTAGTTAGCCATCATTGGTGGCTGGGGAGTTTGTTTTGAAAGTCCACTCATCTGGCTGTGGTCAGGATTTATCAGAGGATTTCTGTTCTTTATCTGTGGACCTCTTTCTACTTTCTATTTTTTAATTGAGGAGGCACAGTCATTTTGCAACATTACCCATGACTGAGTTTCAGGAATCCAATGTTCCAACACCAATTCCATCACCAGTGTCTGAAGTTCTCTCCTGCCATGCCATTCTCACTTTGTGGCAAGCACAGTTTTCTTTTCTTTTAGGAACTGATTTATAGTACAGTCGCGAAACAGTTTCATGAACTGCTTTATTTTATACTTTTTAATGTGTTAGGTGGTGTTTCGATTTGACCTGGGGCCTTATACAAACAAGCAAGCATGTAGACACCAAACTATGTTCCATGTTACCTTGGACCTCTTCAGAATTACTTGGGCTTCAGGATTACAAGTTGGCTTTCTCTGGTAGGTGATATGGTGATGGTGGTGGGTGGGTGAGGATGATGTGGAGAGAAAGAAGAGAAAGGGAGGGGAAAGAGGGAGAGTTTAATGGAAGGGAGAAAGCAAAGATGAAGAGTGAGGGAGAGGGGGAGAGGGAAGTAGTGAGGCTTTGGGGGAGAGGAGGGAAGTGGGAAAGAGTAACAGGAAAGAGAGGGAGCAGGAGTGAGCAACAAGATGGAAGCTGCTGTCTTTTCAATATGAACCAGCTGACCTTTGGGGAATCACCATTACTTCCCTGTTCTATTTATTATAAACTGGTCACCAAGTGATGTTTCCATAGAAGGGGAAAAGAAATGTGATGTCTTAAAGGCAAGGTATCAAAGAGTTTATAAACATTTTTGCTGGCAGGGTGGGGACACCCTACTAGGTACACTCTGGGGGCCTCTGAGTTCCTTGTGTTTCCCTGCCAATGGGAAAACCATTTCCATACAGGAGAATGAAATGCTGCAAGGATCTTTGGTGCTGGGGAGTATTCTGGAACAGAGAGGGTCTAGAGAAGTCAAGAGGATCATGTGGTGCAGGGAAGCAAAACTCTTTCAAGGCTCCTGGTCCCTAAAAGCATATTTTTTAATCCACACCATAGACATTGTTGGTGTCCTGAGATTTTTTTTGTGTTTTCTAGTTTTTTTTTATCACTATATCACTGTATCACTGTCTTGCCGTATATTATCTATTTGTTCGAGCGGGCACCAGTAACATCTCAATATGTTTTGGCACATGCGAGATAGCCTAAAGGCATCATCCCACTCCAGGTACATAAAGAGCCTCAAACCATCCATCAGATCATGGGAATGAGGTTTATAATTGTTACTGGTATTTGGCATGTCAAATATGACACTGGTAGCTTGCCAGGCTCTGCCATGCGGGTGGGATGCTCTAATCATGGCAAGTCAGAGAGTTATATTTGCTTTTCTTTATGGGGTTACCTATCTAAAATAAATTTATGAGCAGTATTCCACTGACAAAAGCACTTGTAAAATTTATGATTTATAAGAAATGCATCTGCAGCGCGTTCATCAATAAATACTTTATTTGGAGGTGTTTAAAAGAGTTTGCCACCGTCGGCAATCCTGGCAAGCTTCTTGTGTTGTATTTGATATGCCAAATTCAGTAACAATTATATCGTCATTCCGGTGACGTAATATAATGGTTTGAGGCTCTTTATGTTCCTGTAGCAAGCCGTGCCCCTGGCTTACTGGCTGAGACAGGACATAGGAGATATTGCTGGTGCCCGCTCTAGCAATAGATGATCAACGGGAAGATCGTGATCGTGATCGTGAAGAAATGCATATATTTTACCATTCAGATGACCAACTTTTGTTTCTCAAAGCAGGAGCACTAAGCATTTTAGTTCTTGAGAACTTCATTTTCCATAATCAATGCCTTGTTTATATGTCTAAAAGAAAAGGGATATTTGACATTTTTTTTTCAAATAACCAGTATAGAGTGTTACATTAAGGTAACTGGGTTTTTTTCAGATGATTTACCATCTTATCTAATATATTAGAAAAATGATATACCTCTAAGTTTCAGCTACCACTTTTTCTTAGAAAGGTTCTTTTATTATTCAGTAGGATATATACTTCTAAGTTTCAGCTACTACTTTTCCTTAGACAGGTTCTTTTGTTATCCACTAGGATAGATATTTTAAAATAATGTAACCCCTATTAAGGTGATTAAAAATGATAATTTGAAGAGGACTTTTAGTTTACTACGTGTTTTCAAATAAATTATTTCACGAGTGTCCTGGATATCCTAGATGCAATGAATGAAATAGACAACATGTTCCTTATGAAAATTCCTGGTAACAATTAAATTTGAAATAAATTAATATAGTTAAGTCTATTAACTATGGTATTATTGTTATCTCTCTCATTTGCTTATCTCTATTCCAAGCATGGGCCTGTGAGGACACCTGTTAGGTAAGCAAAATGGCAGGCAGGTTCAATAAGCCAAAGGACTTCCATATTGATGTGAAAAGTTACCAAAGGCTCGGTATCACCCCCATTTGGTCTTGGGAAGGAAATCTGGGCAAAAAAAAACAGCAGCCTATCTTCAGTATCTATGGGAATCGCTTGGGTGAGGGCAGGGTGTACTAACATTTAGAACATCCCAAGACATATCAAAATAGCTTGTCTGTGCAACTTGAGTTGTGTTTCCCCTTGAGTTATGTTTTTCTTTGAATTTAAGTTTGTGGGCTATGACACTAATAGTGGCTATATAATCTAAAGCTTCCCCTTACTCAGGGCCTTGCTTTGGCCTGCATGCCTGTGAGCTTGATCCCAGTTAGCTGGCTTAAATAAACCCCGCTTACATTTTGCATTTCTTTGATGCTCTTGAAGGCATTCCATGCGCTTTCTTCCTTCTGCGCAGCTCAGGTTTTAGGTTGTTCATCATGTTGACTTCTCAACCTAGGCACACATAACTGCTGCATTCAGAGGTGTTTGTTCCATTGACAGTGAATTGGGTCTCTGGAACTAGTTCATTTTTCATGAACATTGTTTCATTCATGAAACATCGAAGAGCATCAAAGAGCATAGAAGAGCATTGAAGAGCATCGAAAAAACAGCTAAGAGGACAAAGAACCTCTGGCTCCGGGCACATCTCTTCAACTTCACCATTTTCCCTGCATTAACATACACCTCAGAGACCTGAGCCCTGCGAAAGCAGGATGAGAATGCTATTCGGGTCTCTCAAAGAGGAATCGAAAGAGCTATGCTTGGAATATCACATTTCACCAAAATGAGAGAAGGAACCTGGAGTTCCTCTCTGTCGACGATCCAGAGTCAGGGACGCTGTCTCATTTGCCAAGGCGTCGAAAACCAGACATGTAATGCGATTTGGGGATGACCACTGAACTAGAGCTATTACTGACTGGATCCTACGAGATGTCAAAAGATCACGTGACCACCCACCTACAAGATGGTCAGACTTCTTCATCAAGACCCTGAACAAATGATTTGAGGCTTTTCATATTCCTGAAGCAAGCAGATGCCATTGGGCTACACTGGCACGTGATAGGGTCAAATGGAAATGTTACTGGCAGCCGCTCGATGAATAACGATGAACAAATCGATGAATAACGGGATGTCAAGTGATCAAGTGCATTTTGCATTACTGGCTGGTTTCTTTGTGATTCCTAAGAACTTGCCACTCCAGACCCTAACACAAAAATGACCCTACAAAATCCCAATTTGCTTTAGATCAACCCCTGTTCATTGTGGGCAAAGATCATAAAGGAGTCATCTTATATTTGCTGAAATTACGTACAAGCATGGACCATTTTTCTCAATAGCTTCCATGTGGGTTGAGGTGTAAAAGGTGCTTCGGTGAATTTTTAGCATAGGTGTGCTGTTCAGCAGTCATTCTGTGAGGAGGCTCCATAATTCTTGTACCTTGCGATGGACCCAGGTGAGTTTATCCTTGAAACATTCTCTAATCACAATGCCATCTTTTATAGCACCAGTTTAGGATAAAATGGGTTAATTTAAAGTAGATATTACACTTTTCTCACTTTATTTACTATTTTTCATCAAGGTGCCCTGTTCTCTATTAATTGGGATAATATAACTTTGATATGGTCAGAGGATCCTAGGGCTTCATGCATCTCTCTTCACTGACTCCTATCTCCAGCATCTCTTTCTTTCTCCAGACTGTCCGGCTCATGCCTGATTCATTCCTATCACATTTATTGTCACTGAGTGATCCTCAGTGACACTGAATCCTTGACGAGGAGGGTTTAGAAAACTGACACATAAAGTTGTAGACAATTTCCAAACACAGAAGGCAGAAACTGAAACCTTACTGTACTCTGGGTGCTTCAGTTTCCTTCAACACAACAATCTTTTGGTTCTGCAAAAAAAAGTAATCACAGAGAGTGGGCACCTACAAATACTGTGATGGACTCACTCTAGGGTGAGTCCTAGAGTCAGTCATACCTAGCTATAATCTCTCCCTCTTGAATATACATGGAACCTGTGATTTGCTTCTAACTTATAAGATATGACAAAAGTAATGGAGAATCATTCCCTTGCATTTCACTATATATGCCTATGTCTTACTAGAGTCATGAAATGTATGCTATGGCAGCTACGAATGCTATGACATAATGCTATGTCTGTCATGAAATGCTATGGAGAGCTATGAATTACTTAAGGAGAGGGTCATATGTTGGGAACTATGAGTGGCTTCTAGGGGAACCTCTAGCGGACAATCACTACGATGGACTTTTAGTTCTATAATAAATGTGAATTCTTTCACCAACAAAGAAAGATCATTAGTGGATTCTTCCTCAGTTAAGCTTTCTGCTGAGAATGTTGCCCAGCTGATACCTAGATTGCTACACTGTGAGACATTGATTTGAGGATCTATCCATGTTTCTCACAAATGAAAACTATGACAAAATAAATGTGAGTTGTTTTAAGCTGCCAAATTAGTGGGCATTTTGTTAATATAAATGAAATCTAATTACAGATTTAACTTTTAAGGAAATCCCCCACTGTTATTCTTGGAGAAAAAACCTAAAACTTTATTAAAGTATAACTATGTAGAGAAAAGTACACATTATAAAAATAACAGCTTAAGATACTTAAATAACTGGAAAATGCCAGGCCTGAAATACTGAATCAGAAAATACGAGTCCTACAAAGCCCATGATGGACATTTTCTTTTTGCTTGTTTATTTTTGGTGGTACTGGGCGTAAAGTCCAGGACTTTACACATGTAAGGTTAGCACTCTACAACTGGGACATGTGTTCACCACCACTGATAACCATTTGAATGCTGGCGACCAATGGAATGCGACTGTTAGAGACAGAGAAATTAATTTTTGGGTGTATCACTGCAAACAGGGTCAAACATGTAGTTGTCTGTACTTATGCAATAGTGTTTAGGGATGATATTTCTCAAAATAAAGTTTGGAACAACATTGTGTCTAAAAGTTGTTATTTGTCACTGGGACATACTGAATTAGGAGATGGGAGATTCTGTTCATCAGTGCAACACTTTGCTGTTTGTAGTACACTTTAATAGTTATTATCTCATTGCATTATTTTAATCACATTCGTAAATGGGTTTTGCCAGACATTGCCCTTTAAAAAAGCTGCAGGAGCGATAGCACAGCGGGTAGGGCATTTGCCTTGCATGCAGCTGACTTGGGTTCCATCCCTGGTATCCCATATGGTCCCCAGAGCTCTGCCAGGAATAATTCCTGAAAGAAAAGCCAGGAGTAACACCTGAGCAATGCCGGGTGTGACCCACAAAGCAAAAATAAATAAATAAATAAATAAATAAATAAATACAAATAAAAAATAAAGATGCTGCAGTTATTCATTGCTGATGCAATATGCTTGGTATAAATTTTGTAAGTAAAGACTGATCTTTATGTTCTAAATGGAGAAATAAGTAACATAGATACATATACAAATGTTACACACTTATATATGTGTATGCATGTGTGCATTGATGTATGTATTTATACTTTTATACATTTATACTTGACTATTACTCTTGTATGTCAGTTATTTTATTTCTAGGTCACACCTAAAGATACTCATAGTTTCCTCCTGGTTCTATGATAAGGGATCACTTCTGTTGGTGTTCGGGGAAAATATGGGGTGCCAGGAATCAAACCAGGGCTGCCATATTCAAGGCAGATGCTTTCCCAGTGTACTTTATAGCCTCTTGCTTTAAATATTTAAATTTTGATATATTTAAATTTAAATATACTTAAGTTTCAGTATTACCATAGAGTCCATGGAGATATGCTTTATGTTTCTAAATATTTTTTTTTAGAAGTCCTACAGTTTCGTGGAAAAGAAGGTGGGCATAGTTAGCAGATAATGGTGAAGGGGAAAGTAAGCTGAGGGAGGAAGGAACACCAGCCCTACTTTGGTTCTTTAGTTTATTGTTTCTTGGTAAGTTGCACATGAAATAAAGTGTTCTATTTAAAAGAAAAAAGGTCATATACATATTGTAAGTATTTCTTCTTACAAGTTGAATTCAAACTCACAAGGTTAAAGGTCTAAGAGAAAATTGTGTATTACACGGTAGCAAATTTAGTTCTTGAATTCAGATTTTTGACTTTCGGGCTTTTTGTCTTTCATAGGTAGGCTTATATCATAGGTAGGCTTATTATGTCTTTCATAGGTAGGCTTATTTCATAGGTAGACTTTTGGGCTTATTGTCTTTCATAGGTAGGCTGAGAACTGCTGTGGTTGAATGCATTGATAATGACACAGGCATTATACTAATAGTGTTCTTCTTATGGATGTAGGCATGTTTAAAGTTTGCTTAATTTTATTCCATGAATAATTTGAAGTGTTGAACCACATTAAACATAATAAAATAAGGTTATAAAATTGATAATCTGGGGAGAAAGTTAGATGCCATGGAGGCACAGAATACACACAGTGAGGTCTTATGATCTGATTGGCTGTAGAGGTGGGCAATAACACAATAGTGACTTTGGGTAGTTTCAGTTAGAAAAAACTAATTACATACAACATGATTCAGTTTAACGTATCTTGAAAATGTGACATCAAAATCTAGGGAATAATGGTAAAAATTTGGTCAGCCTGCCTGTCAGCTTTCACTATTTTTGCTGGACATAAGACCTACTTAATTCCCTTTGCTCTAATGTACTGAGATTCAAAGTGTCTGAACATAATGTGGCGAGCTAAAATAGAGGAGTCTCTCAATTCCCAAAGTGCTTTGCGTCTGTCAGTTTAAGAGGCAACAGCAATATTGCATTAATGCTATGTCTGTGTGTGACTGCACACACTTTTATTAAACATATGCTTCTAGCCACATTCCACTTGGCAAGATCACAAGTACATAATAGCTACAAGCTGTAAAAAAGAGAGAGTGAGAACATAATCACTAAAACAAAACAAAAATAAATAAATAAGACCCCTAGGCCAATTCATGCATTCATTTATATATTCTTTGAGCATGTGTGTGCTAGCTTTTTTTCTGACTCTGAGCAGCTATTTACTCAAAGATAAGTAAATGCAGTATGTGATGCAAACATTTAAAGTCTATTTACATTTGTGTTTCAAACTAAATATGCAAATAGTGTTTAATCAGTAGTGATGCTGCTTTATATCAATGTTTCGTGCCTCATACAGCCCCAGTGATAATGTTGTGATACAATTTTTTTTTCTCACATCAAAACTTGGAGACTATCCCAGTGTTTTGAACAGTCATTTGATTCTAAGATATGATAAATTCCTTTAATCTTCCTTCAGATTATTTCCCTGTTTTCAGGAAGCATTAAATATGCCCTTGTTTCACAAAGGGAGTGTCGGTGTGGGGGCTGGGAACAGGGGCTGGGAATAAAGCAGCATCACTTTTGCAGCAATGCAGAGGCTTTGTATCCCAAACAAACTCACAAGATGGCCAGAAAAATTACCAGGAAGAAGTTTGGAGAAAGGAAAGACTGTTAGATGCTTGGAGATGTTTGAGGATATTGTGTGGAGTAACCCAACAGCACACTGGTCAGCAGAACAAGAGCGCAGCAGCAGTTGAGTGCAATGGAGGTGAGACGAGAAACGTTCAGGCCTGAGTTTCCACACATATTATGCTAGTGATTTAGCAAATAAAAGTCTAGTCCTGCATAAGACAAGCTTCTGATTTTTTTGCCAAGGGATAGTTTCTAACAACATCCCCTCAGCAGCAATAACCCTCTCCTTCTAAAGGAGAAAACAGGAAAGGACAGCAACTTGAGAGTCCAAGTTTTCTTTTGAAAAACAAGTGTAGTCTCTTGAGCGGCATACGGGCTATGGTGCTGATCTGCACAATCAGATTTTTGGAAAACTTTTATTTTTTGCTTTTTGGGTCACACCTGGCTATGCTCAGGTGTTACTCCTGACTCTTCACTCAGGAATTACTCCTGGCAGTGTTCGGGGACCATGTGGGTTGCTGGGTATCGAACCCGGGTCAGCCGCATGCAAGACAAATGCCCTCCCTGCTGTGCTATAGCTTGCCCACAATCAGATATTTGGCTGTTTAGTTACACAGGACCAGGAATACTGTATGCACGGACTTCAGATCCTTAGCCTCAACCAACCTATATATGTAGATAAGTGCACCTGCGCAGTTTAAACACATGTTGGAGGATGTACTTATTCATTATTTATATTTATGTTTTGGGCCATGCCTGGATGTGCTCGGGGCTATTCCTGGCTCTATGCTCAGGGAATCACTTCTGGTAGGGCTTGTGGGAACATATGGGGTACTCAGGATTAATCTGTGCACAGAAAGTGTCTTACCTGCTGTACAATCTTTCCAGTTCCCATCCCTTGCTTTTTGACTTTGTCCAATTTAATCCAGATTCTCTGGAATGCAGCTTCTCTCACAGGGCCTAGAGCATTTTTTGTTTTTAAACACTTAAGAGAGGTACACTGCTCAAGAAGTATAGATAGCTTTCATTAGTGCTAATGGGAATTATATTCTGCACCAGGAGAGAATAAAGCTGGAATATTTTAAATTATGCTTGATGTAGATCATCCAGATGGAATAAATTACAAGGGATACTTATTGGGGAAAGTCCTAAATATCCCCTAAAGCCATGGTTTAATAGTAAAGCAATACTTTGTAGTAATAGAATGATGGCTGTTACTAGTAACAGAATAAAGCCATCACAATGATGGCTTTACTGCTTTCACTGTACTAAGTAGCTGATATTGACTCTTGAAAATTTTTATTGGATTAGCACTGCACTTGAATTCCATTATTTTCCAAAGGACCTAAGAGATAGTTTGCAGTCTTTAATAGCCCACTAAAAGTGGATTCTGTTTTCATAGCCATGTATCTTAAATTCTGTAAATTTCCAGTTGGCAAACACAACCCCAAGGAGATTTTTAACTTTGCTTTTACATTAACACTTTTGGAAAAATATGTGCCTACTTTTATTTGTGCCTACTTTTATTTTCTTTCAGTGTGTATATTTTAGGTTCTTATTTTAAGAATGTAGACATTTCATTTGGTTTTGAAAATAATTTCTCATACTTCTGAGACCATTCATGGGAACTCACAGTTCCAGAAGCCTGAAGCGAAACGTTGGACATGAGAATCTCCTGGTGGACAGTTCCACAATGAAATTGACCACATCATCTGCAATCGACGGTTTTGTCTGGCCGATGTAGCTGTCGTCCCCAAATTCCAAACAGGATCAGACCACCGTCTCCTATGTGCAAAATTCTACTGCCCGCAACGGAGAGAAAAGGCTCCAAAGTTTAAGTAGAGTACTCCCAGAACGACCACCAACTGGGAACTCTTTGGCACCATTGCAGCAACATGGGAAGATACCATCATTGACGACATCGATGAAGAATACAACCGACTGGTTCAGCACCTCCATGATTGTGCAAAGAATGCCGAGAGATAGAAAGACACAAAAAGGACGCCTGTCTTCAAAAACTCTCGAGCTCTTTTGCCAACGTGGCAAGGCGCGAGCCTCAGGAGACCAAATGCTAATGTCCAAGCTTGCTAAACGGTGCAGAGAAGCGATAAAAGAAAATCTCAAAGACAGAAGAGCAGGAATACTGGAAGATGCAGCAGAAGCCGGGAAAAGAATTCCACCGCCAGCCTGTCCTTTGCCAACTATAAACAAGATGACTGCCCTCCGACGCCCTGATGGATCTATCACATCTTCCAGAAAGGCAATGGAGAAGATTATCCAGGACTTCTACTCAAGTATTTTTTGATAGCCATATCCACCTGCCCACATACTAAATTCCACAGAATGGATATGTCATTCCCAACGTTCTCCCTTATGAAATCTGACATGCCATCTCGTCAGTAAAGAAGGGAACAGCACCAGGCCCAGACAAAGTCAGACCCGAACACCTGAAGAATCTGGCGTCGGTACTAATCAATATACTAGCTCGGCTCTTCACATGCTACCTGTCCAAATGCAAGGTACCCTCCCAATGGAAAACGAGCAGGACAGTTCTACTGTTCAAGAAGGGAGACATTCACGAGATTGGCAACCATTGCCCCATTTGCCTGTTGTCCATCATCTACAAGCTGTTTACACGAGTCATCCTGAACAGGATTGGCAGAACACTAGATGAAGGACAACCATGCGAGCAAGCTGGCTTCCGGAAAGGATTCAGCACAATCGACCATATCCACACCGTAACCAAGCTCATTGAGGTTTGTAGGGAGTACAAGATGCCGCTCTGTCTCATGTTCATTGACTTACAGAAAGCCTTTGATTCTGTGGAGACTGAAGCAGTCATCGAAGCCCTAGCCAAACAGGGTGTTCAAACTCAATACATCAAGATCCTTTGTGAGCTGTATTACGGATTCACCACCAGGATCTCACCTTTCTACAAAGAAGTGATCATTGATGTCAAAAGAGGGGTTCGACAGGGTGATACCATTTCACCAAAACTCTTCAGCGCCACCCTTGATATTAGAATATTATGCGACAATTAGAACAGGAAGGAATGGGAGTGAAGATTGATGGTTGGCAACTACACCACCCTGCTTCGCTGATGACATTGTCCTAATAACACCAAACATTAGCCAAATGCCACAAATGCTGGCTGACTTTGACGGAGAATGTGGAAAGATAGGCCTACAGCTGAATCTAAAGAAAACTATGTTTATGAAAAATGAACTAGTTACAGAGGCCCCATTCACTCTCAATGGAACAGACATCTCTGAATGCAGCAGTTATGTGTACCTAGGTCAATAAGTCAACATGATGAATGACCTAAAACCTGAGCTTCACAGGAGGAAGAGAGCAGCATGGAATGCCTTCAAAGGCATTGAAGAAATAGCTAAAAGGACAAAGAACCTCTGGCTCCGGGCACATCTCTTTGACTCCACCGTTCTCCCTGCATTGACATATGTTTCAGAGACCTGGGCCCTACGAAAGCAGGATGAAAATGCTATTGGAGTCTCCCAGAGAGGAATCGAAAGAGCTATGCTTGGAATGTCACGCTTCACTCAAGTGAGAGAAGGAATCCAGAGTTCTGACCTCCATCGCTATTCCAGAATCAGGGACGCTAACTCATTTGCCAAGGCATCAAAAATCAGATGGGCTGGACATGTAATGTGATTTGGAAACAACCACTGGACTAGATCCGTTACTGACTGGATCCCCGGGATGTCAAAAGATCACGTGGCAGCCCACCTACAAGATGGTCAGACTTCCTTGTCAAGACCCTGAAGCAATGGTTTGAGGCTCTTCATATTCCTGAATCAACCAGTTGCCATTGGGCTACATTGGCACGTGATAGGGTCCAATGGAAATGTTACTGGCGCCCGCTTGAGCAAATCGATAACGGGATTCAAGTGATCAAGTGACTTCTGAGATTATTAGAATTAAATTGCTTACACTTTGCTAACACATCACTTATTCTTATTAAACATTGGATACAACTTAATTTATTTGTATTTGAAAATAATTTCTGATACTTCTGAGATTATTAGAATTACATTGCTTACTGTGCTAACATAGCAATTACTTATTAAGGTAATTATTATTAAAATTGGTTACAATTTAATTTATTTGTATCTCTATTTGTGAATTATGCTGCACTCCTATCAAGTTAGCTAGATAACTGAGGGGATTCATTTTTTTTTTTGCTTACCTTATATTATCTTTTTCTTCTCTGGTCTTCTGGCTCTTTTCACTCTTCCCTTTAACTTTCTGTACTTTCCTTTTTGATGTTTTGTTTGAAACTCTACAAATAGAGACTAGAATTAAAGGGTGGAAGGCATTGCTTTGCTATGTACTTTCCAGTTCCTTTTTATTTTTATTCAAGAAACTTATTTGTCCCCTGGCCCCTATGTTTTTAACTGGGTCCACAGACTTGGTTAGATTCCAATCTACATTCAGAGATATACCAGAAATAATTTATAAAATTTCATGGAAGAAACATATGCATATTAGAAATTAATAAACCCAACAAGGACTGTTGCTGAAATCCTATGATTTCAATGACATTCTGGACAAATCAAATTGTACAGATAGTAAAACTCTCACTGTTTGCCAAGTATTAGGGCAGGAGGTGTGGAAGGTGTGGAAGCAAAGAGTGAACAAAGAGGGAACAAAGAGAGTAAACTTAGGACACTGAAACTTCTTTGTATAATAATGTAATAGTGGAAGCATATAGTTTTACATTAAAAAAACATTGTATCTATAATATCAAGAGTGAACTGCAATGTAAGTTGAACCTTAATTTGTCAATGATGATTCCCTATAGGTTCATCAATTGTAAAAATGTATCACTCTGATGAAGGGTGGTGCCACTGAAGAGGGTCTACTTACATGGAGACAGGGAAGTATATAGATTCTCTTATCTTTTTCTCCTCTCAATTCTATGTGAATCCACAATTTCATTCTATGTTGAACCATGCTAAGAATAAAATCTAGTTTTAAATATGTAGTGAAAAGTTAAAAAGGAGAAAGTATTTTTTTTAGTAATTGTGTCTGTTCCTCTTGAAATACACACACGACATCCAGTTATGCAGTTATTCCCTCTATGCTCATAAATCTGTTTCTTCTTCCATTCGCCCATCTCCCTCTGTTTTCTCATAATTCCATAAGTAGACAGAAATGCATCTTTGTGTATTAGTGTTTGTGTGTTGACAAAGAAAAGAATCATTTTTGATTTCTCCCCTCTCTCCATTTCCAGATTTTCTTGGTAGAATAGGGGCTGATGAGGAGGAATTTAAGGGGGCAAGAAGGCTAAAAAGAAATTCCTGAAATATCCATGAAGAGTTACATTCCTGTCACCTGAAATTTTTCTATATCAGAGTACCATTATTTTTCATAAGCATCAATCATCAAAAAAAATACAACTACTGGTTTGATTCTTTTTTAAAAAAAAGCCCCCCAAATAATTCAGTTCTAGGATTTAAAGGCTCTGTACAACATTTTATATGTCAAAGATCACAATTCCCCAAATCCATCAAATCAGACAGCTCACACTGTTACTGGAAAGGAACATTCGAATATGTGAGCAAGCCTAACATCTCTTGCCTTTTAAGAATATAAATGAACAATTCTTCACCCGCTCACTGCTAAAATTAAATGAGCAGCATGGGGTGGGGAATGGCAAAATAATGACATGAAATGAGAAATGCCTGGGGTGACTGCTCCTTGCACTGTGGGGAAGTGGAGATTCCACAGGAGGCAGAAAGAAAAAAGAAATCATCCAGGCCATGTAGACAGTGTTCTTTTGCTGGCCCTAGGGAGAAAGTGGGCAGCGCCGTCAGCTGGGCTGCAAGTTGAAGAGGATGGAAAAGTGGGAGGAGCAGGAAGCTGTTTTCACAGTTTCCTCTGCATATGGTCCCCAAGCTGCCACACAGGACACACTCCCCACTTCATTCGGGGTTAAGTGTCCCTTTTGGATACGTTCTGTCCGCCACAGTTACTGGGACAATGAGTCCTTGATATGCTCAGATGGATTTTTTTCCCTTAAGACTAGTAAAAGAAAAGCAAAGTGAAAGATGTAGTTCCTGAGAGAGTTCCTTTATTTAGGTTTTAGGTGTCTGTCTTGTTGAAATGACACTGACTTCTCAGGTTAAAGAAGGTAAAGAATATTTTAGAGAAGACGAGGGTATATTTAAGGTGAGGCCTGGAGTTTAAATTTGCTCCATAGAATTGATGCACTTATTTACTTTTAAGTAATTGTTTACTGGTGTTTGGTTCACGATAGCTTCTAAGAGCTATTGCTAAGCACTAGGAATCATTAAGAATGTTTTCTAGCCAAATGCAGTCTATTTTGTTTACCCCTCCATAGATACTTAACGGTTGAATACAGATAACTGAAGAATTAAAAAAAAGCATTGTTTGCATACCATAAAAAGTTGTGCTTAGAAATTTTTCTTTTATTTGTGAATAAGTGTGTGTGTGTGTGTGTGTGTGTGTGTGTGTGTGTGTGTGTGTGTGTGTGTGTGTTTTTTTGGTATTGATACAGACAGGAGCTAAGGCGAAAAGCTCCAGGTCACAGGTAGCAAATCACACTCATGGAATAGGTAGCCAATCCGAATGTAGAAGGTGGCACCTGGAGTGTGGGATTTGGCAGCCAATAAAGGGCACCCCAAACCTTCTTTTTCTCTCTCTCTGCCACTCCTATGCGGCCTCCCTCGCTCCCTCCCCAGTCAGGTAAGGCAGCATGCCCAGCTACAGGGTCCAGTACAGATACACCGCAGAAGGCCAGGCATGGGCAGATACAGTTATGGGGCTGGGCTCCGAGGCCCAGGATACGGTAGGGCTTGGATGCCCAGTACAGCTCAGTTTCAGGCAGGGAATGGATGCAGGTATTGGCAGGTACTGAGGACAGGAGCCTCACCCATGTGCATAGGATCATGGCTGGAGACTGAGGAAAGCTGGAACAGGACAGGACAACAGGGACCACTGGGGTACAGTTGGGAGGCCCAGTGGCAGGTATGGAACACAGGGACCTGCTATGTGCATGGGGCTTTGTCTGGAGGCTGGGAGAGCGTACACAAAAAAGAGAGAAAAAACACAGGAACAGGACCAGGGCACTGTTCATGGGAGGCAAGTAGACTGTGTGGGACAGGACCAGGAATTCATTCATGGGTAATAGAGAGGCCCTAGATATTTAGGGAGAGACTTGGAACCATCTGTACAATAAACTAACTTTCCTTCATCCTAGTTTTGTAGAGTTTTGTGCATAAAGCTTTCATACCATTCTCAAGAACCTACTAGCACAGGAAAATCCACTTTCACATTAACAGTCTGATGATTGAGAAGGAAATAATAAATAAATACCATATTAAAAATGAAGGAAAGTTACTTGAAAGGATAATGGTTGTACAAATGTTTAATGGAGAGTTGTCAACATTTTTACTTACAGAAGTAAAACCACAGATTAGACATTTTTGAAGCACAGTTCTTATTATGTATCCACAATCTGGATGCAGAAAGAGGAGATGGATAACCTACCAGTCAGAAGTCAGATGACAATTCATTTTGGTCTTTACTAGAGCCGCTTTGTAAATGTACTGTTCTACACACCACCACCTCAGTTTCCCCTCATCGTCATTTGCGTATCAGTTCAGACCTCCACAAAGTTCTACAGAATTTTTTTTACATATAAAACCCCCAAATTTTCATTATTTGTATGAGAAGTGATCGAAGGCTGCATTTTGAAAATAGGGGAGTAACTCTAAGTACAGGAAAATTATAAATCCACCAGAGACACAGGTGTATCTATTCAAAAGTGAGAGGCATTGCACTAAGCAAGTAAGATTTAGAAAGAAATTTGGCATTTCTATATTGCCAAATACAAAAATGTATTCCTGGCAACGTACTCGGAAATCCATTTCTGATTATTTACTTAAAAGTACAAAGGAAGTTAAATATTGTAAATCATTAAGAATTTCTTTTAGAGTTTGAATTTTAAAATTTCAGGATGTGACACAAAGAGGGATGTATGTGTATGCATTTGTTTATTTTCTCTAAACCAACACATGAATATTTTATACTGGTATATCACTTGTTTTGTATTACTTGTCTTCCCATTGTTCATTGATTTGCTCGAGCGGACACCAGTAACATCTCCATACGTCCTGTTCTGTTGTTCTCTGAGAGCAAGTGTAGCCCAAGGGCGTCTGCTCACTCCAGGAACATGAAGAGCCTCAAGCCATTCCTTTAGGTCATGGGAATGAGGTCTATAATTGTTACTGGTTTTTGATTTGATATACTGGCATAATCTAACTTTTTTAACAAAATAATGTTTTTTCTCCCTATTTTAGATAAGCAGGTCAGCACCACTGTATTTATTTTTTTTATCTATCCACCTCTTTTTAGGGATCACTCCTAGCAGGGTGTGTAGCAGGAGAACCATACATAGTGCTAGAAATCTAACACAGGTTGGCCACATGTACAGCAAACACTCTACTTGCTGTACTGTTTCTCCAGCCCCAAGTACATTTAAAAAAAATGGTGATGTGAGAAAATTAAGTGATATGTTCCAAGTTACAAAGCTGGTACTGAAAAGAGCATTAGGCTCTGAGAAAAATAATTAAATAGAAAGTTCATTTTGTTCCTTCAATTATTAGCTAAGTCATATGTAATCATAGTTTCCAATATTAGGCCAACTGAATATTTGTTAAATAAATGAAAGAAACTAAAATATGAACTTTATTGTAATAAAAATATGTCTTCAGGACCTTTAAAAATGAGCTTCCTTTATTTATTTATTTTTTTGCTTTTTTGGGTCACACCCAGCAATGGTCAGGGGTTATTCCTGGCTCTGCATTCAGAAACTAATCCTGGCAGTGATTGGGGGATCATATGGGATGCCATGCTTTGAACCTGGGTCGAATGCGTGCAAGGCAAATGCCTTACTCATTGTGCTATAGTTCCAGCCTAAAATTAGGCCTTTAAACACTGAAAAATACTTAGGAAGGGTTGAATGTCCTGGAGGGGGAGTAATGAGTGATGATTAAGGTATGGCACATCTCTTGTTAAGATTGATTACCTTTCCCAAAACAAGAGGGAACTAAGTGGCTCAAATGTGGCAGATACATGAAGACATCTAAACAAATGAGAAACATTTTTCATAGACTGATAACTTTAAAGTCAACCAGAGGAAGCTGCTTCTCTCCAGCCTCTATATTGTTTTCTTGATTCATTGGACAAGCATGACTATTTTAAAATATGACTTCATGGGGATAGTTCCAGAAATCTGTAAAAGAAGAGTTGACTTGACAACAGGGCTAGTCAGGCCAGATTAGTCTTCAACTAGCTTTGATGGAGTGAGTAATGCAATCATATACATTATTGTCAGATGGTGAGAATGACTACTTTCATGTGAGTGAGTGAGTGAGTGTGTGTGTATGTGTGTGTGTTTTAAAGGAGCCTTTGAAGACAAATGCTCAATGGTGTGGTCTATTAACCTATAAAAATTAGCCAGGGGTAAAGTTATATAGAGAGAATTATGTGTGCATCAGTTTCTGCTACTGTGAAACATGTTGTCCCCCAAATTCAGAGGCTTGAAAACAAATTAAACATTTATTATATGACCGCTATCTCTGTGGTTTAGGAATTTGGAAGCAGCTTGGCCTAAAGGCCAGATAATATGAAATAATAGCCAGATGAGAGCTGGAATTATCTGAAAACTTGACTGGGGCTGGAATCTCGTCCATCAATATAACTAACTCATTAGACCGGTAAATTGGAACTGACTTTCTCAATTCTTATGTTTCTCTTCTCACCTGGGTAGACTATCCTATAGTATTATTGCTAGTTTACACCGTATAAAGCCATCCAAATGCAAAATAAAGCAAAAACCCAAAGCTACAATTGAAAGCACTGAAAGTTTTTGTTTGGTAGTCACACATCGTCATGTTTGCTGTATTTTAGTTATGACATAGAACAATTACTTCCAATTCGGTATTGAAGGAGGTTAATAATAGGGAAAGAAAATCAAAAGCTGTGGATCATTGGTGGTTATTTTGGAGACTGGTGGACACAACCTATTCAGGACCATTTTGTTTCTCTTAGAAAATAATTTAGAAAAGGTTTTCAATAGAAAGTTCATGGGAATGCTTGTCATCAGATTGTGATGTTGAATCACAGTATAACATGAAGAGCTGACAGAAAGAATGAGAGCACTGTGATTATCCTGTTGGATAATTATGCTAGACTTTCTATCAAACAGTCATAAGGAAGGAGAAAAATCTATTCATTCCCAGTTGTAGTGCCACATAAATAAGACAAAAAACCAAATATTAGCAAATAAAGCAGAAAGCATATTCTGGAGGGTTCCTAAAACCTTTGCCAATGTTTTATAAAATATTGTGCGTAAAAAAGGAAAGAAATAGTTTGAAGACTGCGAGCTTTTTGAGAACAGGATGCAAATTATTGAAAGAATTTTTTCCCTTTATTTAAAGTACCTAAGAATTGAGCTGCACTACTTGGCTTATTTTATTATTGAAAGTGTCATATTCTACTAAGTCAATTTGTTTCTTCACACTCATTGGTTAGGGTTTTCAGTTGGCTTTGTTCTTGGCTGGCTTACATTCTGGTGTACAATGACTAATTTTCCTGAATTTGGATGCTGGAGATTTGGCAGTGGAGTGGTGTGTTGGGAGTAAGGTGTCAATCCACTGTTGGCAGATACTACACCAAAATTGTTCTGGTTCTTCATTTCTTTTTTTTTTTACTTTTACAAATAAAATTTTTTAAAAATAGTTTATTATACCACTGTTAGATATACAACTTCAAGAAATTCATGTTTGAATTTTGGTTCTACAGTGTTCTAACACCCATCCCTCCTCCGCTGCCCATCTCCCATCACCAATGTCCCAACCTCCCCCTTCCCCAGCCTGCCTCCATGGCAGATTCTTTATCTCCTTCCTCTCTTTCTCTCTCTCTCTCTCCTCACTTCCCTTTCTTACACATTATAGATTGTAATATATTCTAGAACATGATTGGTTCCACTAGTTTGATGTACTGGGTCCGGACCACAAAAATGGTGGCTATTATAGTGAGCGAGTCTCATCCAGCTGCTTCCAAGGCCCTACAGAGGTGATGGGCCCACTACCAAAACCCATCTTGCCTTCTGGGAGCCTCATGGTCAGCTAGCTAGGGGAGAGCCAGGTGACAGCTCTCCCCTGTGCGTCTGAGTCTCTGCATCATGGCCGAAAGCCCTGAGGCAATTTGTGGGTGGGGCCAGTAGGCCTCTGAGATGGGTCAGAGAGAGGAATGGGGACCCCAGCTCTATCTCCAGGGACACCCGGTGACTTCTGCCAGTGAGAGCAACCTACTTGGGCTCGAACTTGGCTTCTCTGAGCTGGTCTTGAGATCAGCATTTCTCTTGCGTGGGTTCTGATGAGCTGTGGGGTCCGTACCATGATAATGGTGACTATTATGGTGAGAGACTCTCATCCAGCTGCTTCCAAGGCCCTACAGAAGTGATGGGCCCACTCCCAAAACCCATCTTGCTTCCTGGGAGCCTCATGGTCAGCTGAGCTAGGGGAAAGCCGGATGGCAGTTCTCCCCGTGCATCTGAGTCTCTCATCTTTCTCTCTATCTCTATTTTTGTCTCTGTATTTCTCTCTTTTCCTACACCTTTTGACTTGCCTTATGGTTTATGATGCAATTATCTATGTGTATATTCAGTAGTGATTTCTAATGTGACATTATAGTTCCTCATTCCCCATCAACCTCTCCAGTTTGTTACAACTACAATGATCATTATGTTGTACAGATGTGAAAGATCCTGGGAAAACTATTTTTGTTACCTAAGCCTCTTTCATGGTTACACACTGTTCTTCCTATGTCAGATCATCCACCATCCAGGGCCCACAGGTCAGAGCCCTGGGGGGTATATATAAGCCTATCTCTTTTCTGCCACCAGCTAATGCAGCTGGGCACCACACCCATACCTGCAACACTTCGAGGGGCAGGTGGCCATTCTTCATTTATTCTTCATTGGACTTTTCTTTCCTTTGGTAACTTGACCTATAAGTCTCATTATAGGGCAGCAGATGTGTTATGATATATAGACATATCCTTGACCAGATAGAAGAACATTGGATCAAACTGAGCTTTATAACTGACTCTGATCATTTGTGATTTGTTGAGGGACTGTGATACTTGTGATATTTAAAATAAATGTTGAGGCCCAGAATGATAGCATAGCAGGTAGGATACTTGTGCTGCATATGTCCAACTGTGTTTGGTCCCTGGCATCATTCAGAGTGATTATTTTTTTAATTTAATATTTTAATTATTCCACCGTGAGATACACAATTACAAAGATGTTCATATTTGGGTTACGTCTTACAGTGTTCCAGCAACCATTACCCCACCAGTGCCCACTTCCCACCACCAATGTCCCAAATTCCCTTCCCTCCCCTAGCCTGCCTCTATGGCAGGTTTATTTATTTATTTATTTATTTATTTATTTATTTATTTTTTAATTTTATTACACCACCTTTAGACATACAGTTACAAGATGCCCATGCTTGAGAGTTTGGTTCTACAGTGTTTCAATACCCATCCCTCCACCTGTGCACATCTCCCATCACCAATGTCCCCACCTCCCTTCCCCCTCCCCCAGCCCACCTCCGTGGTGGGTTCTGTACCTCCTTTCTCTCTTTCTATCTCTTCCCTCCTGCCTACCTTTTCTACACATTGTGGAATGTAGTATTTCTAGGACATGATTGGTTCCACTAGTTTGATGGACCATGTCTCGACAGCGAAAATGGCAGTTATTGTGGTGGGCAAGTCTCATCCAGCTGCTTCTGGGGCCCCCATGTGATGGGCCCACTCCCCAAACCCATCTGTCCTCCTGGGAGCCTCCTGGTCAGCTGGGCTAGGGAGAGCTGAATGCCAGCTCTCCTCGTTGCATCTGAGGCTCTGCATGCTATGGCTGGTCACCCTGGGGCAGTTCCTGGGTGGGGCCACCAGTCTCTGGAACAAAATAGAGAGGGGGGAGGGGGTGGCCCCAGCTCCATCTGATTAATGCCTTAATGCCTGGTGACTTCCACTTCTGGGAGCCGCCTACATGGACTTGAACTCTGTTAATCTGGTCTTGAGATCTGCATCTCTCCTGGGTGGGTTCTAATGTGCTGTAAGTGTCTGAACAGCGCAAATGGTGGCTATTGTGGTGGGAGAGTCTCATCCAACTGCTTCTGGGGCTCCCCAGAGGTGATGGGCCAGCACCCAAAACCCACATGTCCTCCTGGCAGCTTCATAGTCAGCTGGGCTAGGTGAGAGCTGAATGCCAGCTCTCCCCATTTTTGTCTGAGGCTCTGCATGCTGTGGCTGGTCGCCCCGGGGCAGTTCCTATCAGGGCTATGGCAGGTTTATTATCTTAGAGTGATTCTTGCGTGCAGAGTCAGGAGTAAGAGGTAACTCCTGAGCATCATTGGGTGTGGTTCCTAATCAGACAAACAAACAAACAAACAAAACCAACCAAAAATGTGAGGACCTAGGAATTTTGTAAGAAACTCTGTAAATTAAAATTATATTAATTCATGTGGTTCATAGCAGAGTCAAAATCATAGCATTTTATCTGACTTAGATCTGAGTTATAATGATAACTCATGTTCAGAATAGTTTCTCTTATAACCTACTCAGATTCTTGGTACAAGTAGATTAGTGTTGTCCATTATAATATGCATCTTATCTTAAAAAAACGCAAACTTTTCCTGATACAAATTAGTTGGAATGAGAACTATATTTCCAACTAAGTATGGTCATGTGCTAAAGTCTAGTTAAAAAGATAATACTATATGTGCATGAAACTTCTGGGAAACTCCTTTAAATAAGCTTAGAAGTAAATTGACCCTATTTATCCCTACTTGATATTTAGATTCCAGATGTGATCACTGAAGCACCATCTTGGACTAAGCATAAGTAATCATGGAGTGGAACTGAAGGCTGTCCAAATCTCACATGTGATGAAGCCGCCATATTATTTCTGGTTTGCCTCTCCTTGATTTCCTGTAATGAGAAATTTTCTATTTATTGCAATGACATCATTTTGTTGGAGAGTTTCACTGTTGGACTTTGTGCAGTCTTGAGTGTGTTGGTAAACACATGCCCCTGTCAATCCCTTTGTTAGTTGTGTGGAGTAACCATGGCACTTTTCATGTCATTGTCAGGGATAAGCTGCGTTAGCAGCCTCACAGGGGATAATTGAACACCTCAGTGCAGTCTGTGTATGCAGATGCTCCAGATGCTGTTGCTTCTGCTGCCAAGAAAGCAGCTGCCGTTTTTAATTCCCTGTGGGTTCTGGTGCACAATCCTAAGTGATTCATCATGGGATGCTCTCTCTTTTTCATGGGGCAAAATGACGGACGCTAATTTTAACTTTTGCTGTTCATTACTATTTTCACCTGGGGTCATTCAAAGGTTGTGTGTCAGCAGCTGTTTTAGGGCATGATTTCAGTGATAAAATAGGAATTTTTTTTTTGTAGTAGAGAACAACAGCTACGAGATATTCAAGTTGTCAAACAAATCCAAAATTTTGTAGATAAAAATGTGAAAAAGACCTGGAAATAAATATGCAAAACATAAAGCTGATAATTATTTGACTCACAAGCTGCAATGATCTCCAAATCAAAAAATATTTTTTAAGACTGTATCAAGAATATCAGATTCTTTTAAAGTAAAATTATCCATTGTTTGATAAAAAGAATTGCATTTGTGCTCACTGTGACTATATCTATAATTATGGAACACTAATTATGTATAATGCAAATGTGTAGAGGAAACAGCATGGTTATATCTAATTTTTATGGACAAAATGAGATATTAGCGCAGACATATCATAATTTGTGAAGACTTAAAGGAAGCATGTTGCAATTTTGCCGATGACCTTATATGTTATATGATGTGTATGATGTCTGGTAAAACTCTAGGATCACTTGTTTGCTTCATAACATGCTTAGAAATAGTCTGTGCTTTCCCAAATCAGGAACATTGAGTGTTTATATTTGAATAAATATACACATATTAAAAAGTATCTTATAATTTTTCAATTAAATAGTGATATTATAATCACATAGCTGGCAATTATCTCTATGTCTACACTTTCAAGTTTGAAGAATGACTTTTTTATTTGCAAATGTGATCAGTTCACTATAAATAATAATTTTTCTGTAGTTGAGGATTTAGAAGCCATTCCTAACTGGAATTATCCAACGATGAGGGAAAGTCCAGTGACTAAAGTGTTCTCCTTACAGACATTGAATCCCTTGTGCTACCACATTGGTAGATCAAGTTTCTGTCAGTTTCACAATTTGTTTTTAACTCTGCTGTCTGTGATGCCCAGAGCACATGAAAATTCCAGATACACCACAGTCAGGACTGATTTGTTTTCATCCCTGCAAGCATTTGTTTGAGTTAATTTGTATGAGTAACACAGCTGAAGTATAGGGTCTCAGGCCAGTGTGTATGCAAGAACCTAGCTAAGGGGTGTAGTCTCTGGTTAGCACCATAACCAAATATGTGAGGACCACAAACAAATGAGTGTGCGAATCTTAATTATTGCAATTAGATACGAACAGAGGAAAAGGAAGGGATTGGGGGGAGACCAAAATGAAAGTAACTATTTTTTAAAAAAAATTATTCAAAAAGTATTTTTAAATATATATATATATATATATATATATATATATATATATATAGAGAGAGAGAGAGAGAGAGAGAGAGAGAATATGCCACCTACATGGCAGAGCCTGGCAAGCTACCCGTGTTTTATTTATTTGTTATGCCAAAACTAGTAACAATTATGGACCTCAATTCCATGACCTGAAGAATGGTTTGAGGCTCTTCCTGCCCCTGGAGCAAGCAGATGCCCTTGGGTTACACTTTGCTTGTGACAGGATGTATGGAGATGCTACTGTGCTGCTCGAGCAAATCTATGAACAATGGGAAGAGAGTGACAGTGTGACAGTGATATATATTAAAATATAATATATAAATATATATTTATTTATGAATAGATAAACAATAATGAATATTATTATAAATAATAAATATAAATATATATAAATAAACAAATATATTTATATATAAATATATATGTAAATATATATTAAATATATATGTTGCTTTTTGGGTCACACCTGGTAATGCTCAGGTAATGTTTCTCCTGGCTCTGCAGTCAGGAATTACTCCTGTTAATCTGGCCTTGAGATTAAGATTATGGACCCCATATGGCTTGGTGGCCATATGGGATGCCAGGGATTTCGTCTGAGTCGGCTGTATGCAAGGCAAACGCCCTACCCACTGTGCTATCTCTCCATCCCCGAAAAAATATTTTTAAGTACTGTGATGTACAATATTGTTAATAATAGTTTTAGGTTTATAATCTTCCAATTTACCGCCAGGGTGTTATGTTCCTTTACCAATGATCCAGGGTTTCCTCCCCCTCCACACCCTATCTCTAACCAACCTCCTTGTCAAACTAATTTGTTAAATTTAATTATAGTTTGGTACACATACTTAGTGTTGGCTATTTCAGCTTTAATGTGTATGATTACCTTGCTGCTACACCTCCAAAGTGTCCAAGGCAACTGAACAATGGCCGTATATTGCCATCAGTCTACCTTCCCCTTCCCTCTCCCTTTCCCTTCGTCTCCAGTATGTATGCAAGAACCTAGCTAAGGGGTGTAGTCTCCGGTTAGCACCATAACCAAATATGTGAGCACCACATAATGTCTTACAATGTCTTGTAAGACATTCTCATTTCTGTATACATGCCAAGGATTTGCCTGTAGGCAAATCACCTACCATTCCTTTGCCGCACTACTCTACACAGCACAGATAAGTCAGACTGTCTAGTATTTGTCTTCCCTCTGTCTTACTTGATTTTATCCTTCTGTGAGGTTGCTTGGTATTCAATAGCGCATATATACCACAACTTCTTTATCTGCTTATTTTTTACTGGACGACTGTGTTGGTTGAGAAAATAATTTATTCTATGCTGGAGATGCACCAAAAAAGTTTACTGTTGTTTCATACTCTCTTTCAAATGTGATTTTATGTGACTTACATGCTCTTTATAGGTTATAGCAGAACAGTTGCTTGAGAATCTGGACACTGGGAGTGATAATCCCGCCATAAATCAGGAATTTTACATTTATTAATAAACTCCACTGTGATTTAAAGGTATTATCATATGCTTTGCTTTGTTAATGAATAAAATTAAACTCAGATTCAATGTGACTTCTTAAGGAAAAAATACTCATAAATGGAGAAAACTGTCTAGAATTTGTCATCAATAGAATTTTGCTGTTCTATTACATACACTACTTTCTATTTCATTTTAGAATCTCACTATTCATAGTCCCTTTATAGCTGGTGCAATATTCTGTTGACTATTGCTTCACTTTTCGTGGGTAAAATTCAAAACTCTGTTGTGAAACCAATTGGATTGACTGCTTAATGTCAGGTAGTGTGCACAAGTGAAATGACTTAAAACCAAAACATAGTACAGCATCATCAAACATACTGTTAAAAACAGCCACACTCACCATTTCTCCCCCAAGATGACTTTTATTGTCAGGAAAGACCTGCTAAAACATGATATTCTAAAATTATGCTCACCAAGGACGTATACAATTTTTGGAAATCTAATTCCAAGAATTCCTGGTGGGAATATATTAGGATTTTGATTAAAAGAAGTGAATGCGTGTTTTATTTTTGATGCAGACATGGAGATGGATGAAAATGACCGTAAGATAATAGACCATCATTGGAACTGTTTGTAAGTCATAGCTGGTCTGTGGAGCAGGCTGTTGAACCAGTAATGAGGCAGAAGATATTGCCTTTGGCTTGCATACTTACAGCATTCTGCCTAATCTGCAGAATATGAAAGTTTGAAAACCTGGTAGAAATTTAGAACAGCATTCCTTTAAAGTCATGCCCAGAAGGAGTTAGATCAGTCTGTTCTCAAAGTATAATTCAAACTTAGAGTCACTTTGTTTTGCTCTTTCTACAGTTTATTGTATTTCCATGTAAGGCAAATTGTGTTTCCTTTCTACTGCACAAAAAGAAACATCACCCAAGTCTCTGTGTATGTGTGTGTGCCTCTCTCTATTTTATGTATGAAAATTAAGTCATTTTAATTCTATCTGGTGGTTTGAAAAACAACCAATCAAGGCAAGTGTTTAGGATAACTTGGTCACTGAAGGTACAACAGAATCCTGGAATCCTGAAAATTTCTGAGCTCATATGGAGCTTTGGAAGGGCTGTGAGTTTTACATATGCATATTTTAAGATCTCACACTTTGTAAGAGACAAGCCATTTAGCTCTTGTTTTATCACCAGCAATTTGAAACTATCATTGAGACAAAAAATATGACCTTGAGGTTTCATGGCACATGTACAACCTTATCCATTTTTCAAGTTATTCTCATTTGTTTAGTCATTTAGTGGAACAAGATTTCTTGGGAGATAAAACACCACAACCACCTCATGCACACAAAAAAATAAATCAGCAACTAGCTCTTCTCTCAAATACATTATCACAAGAATTTGCTTCTTTCTAAATCAATTTTGTGTATTTGGAACTTGATTTCTTTGCAAGCCAATAAATAATTGGTTGTTCAAACCAATACAAACCACTATTTTGATAAAATAGTTTCCACATCAAAAGCATTCTTTCTTGAATGGGTAAGTTGATTATTTTTTCTGTTTTGGTTTTGTTAAATTGACAAAACAAGGAGGCCATTACATTGAGGTGGCTTTAATGCTGTGCTAGCCTACCAGAGCAAATCTAAATCAAAGAGTGCAGATGCCTCAGGGTTACAAAATTAAAACTGAAGCCAATCAATCACAAATGACTAAGGATTTAATTTATAGCTAATGAATAATTTTTTTATTTGCTCCTATTTTCCCCTATTAAAGTCTCTTTTTTTCCCTTTTTTTTTGGGGGGTCACACCGCAGCAACGCTCAGGGTTTACTCCTGGCTCTTCACTCAGGAATTACTCCTGGAGGTGCTCAGGGACCATATTAAAGTCTCTTTCAAACTTCTGTGGTCATGACTAATGAGGTCCAGTTTGGCATTGTCCAATTTTAACCAATTTGTACTTAAGTTACTAAAATATTTATGTGTCTCAATTTATCTTTAACCATGTTAACCGGTTTCCTAGCCTCCATTCCCCAATCATGTTGATAAGACATTTGTTATACCATACATTTTTAGGATTGCCCTATGATTTTGAAATATGATGCTGAATATAAGAGTAATTATTTTTATGGACATTATAGTATATACCATATAACATTGAAATGATGAAAGACGACAATTTAGGTGATACACATAAACCTTTATGAGATAAGCTATGATAGGATTGAGAATAAAGAACCATTAAGAATAAAAGACAAATAGGGAACTATCTGATTGACTGGGTTTGCTTAAGGGTGCTACACAGGCAACCCCATTTAAGTCCCAGAGAGTTTTCTTGACATTTTGGGAATTTCTGACTAAATATACTGGGTTTTGGGTTGAGCAAAGCATTTATAGTGACACAAAATTATGGAATAAACACAATAGCAACAGAATATTGGACCCAGAAGTTTTTATCAATAAATTGGAAGTCTAAAATGAGTTATTACTATGCAGCTGTCAGAAAAAATGAAATTTTTTATAGGCAAAATTAATTTGCCTATAAATGGATGGACATGGAGAGAATCATGTTGAGTGAAATTAGCCAGAAAGAGAGAGACAGATATAAAATGACTGCATTTATTTACATGACATAAATATATATATGTACATAGTCTGATACCAAAATCCAAGATCAGGCGAAACGTGGAACAGGAGGTCTTGTCAAAGGTGGAAATTATACAAATGTGTGGGAGTCAAAGGCTAGGTAAGACAGAGAATGGAACAGTGTGCTAACAATTGTCGAAAAGTACTAATACCAACCTAGAACTGAGCATTAAATACAGGAAAAAAATACACATGACAACCTTTTAATGTATGTATTGTAATCCACAATATGGAAGGGAAGGAAAAGAGAAAGAAAGAGAGAAAGAGAAAGAATTTAAGAACCTGCCACAGAGGCAGACTGGGGGAGGGGGAGAGGGGAATCAGGAACATTGGTGGTGGGAAATGGGCACTGGTGGAGGGATGGGTGCTGGAACATTGTATGACTGAAACCCAAATATGAACATATTATGATCATCTTCATAACTGTATATTTCATGGTGGTATAATAAAATATTAAAAAAATAAAATTAGTTATTAAAGGGGCCGGAGGCGATAGTCCAGTGGGCAGGGCGTTTGCCTTGCATGCGACTAACCCAGGTTCGATCCCCGCATCCCTTATGGTACACTGAGCACTGCCAGCAGTAATTTCTGCACAGTAAAGTGCAGAGCCAGGAGAAACCCCTGAGCATTGCAGGTGTGACCCAAAAAGCAAAAAATAAAATAAAATGAGTTATTAAAGGTAAGGCTTCTGTCACATAACAAGTCTCATTGATTTAGTCCTGATGATCATATTTTTTACCTGAGTAACAGCAATAATTTATTAACTGTTTTGTTTTGTACAGCAATGTAATCTCACTCCATTCTTTTCCCATAAAACAGAATTAATGCTTTAAAGTCTCAAACATGACCCCTTAGTTTACTTATTTGTTTTTCTTGTTTTACTTTAGTAGTTTCCAATTTCTTCTAAGTCATCAGATAAGTCCATATGCTTATTTGATTTCTCCCTAGCTCTCTTGTCTCACAATCTTTTTATTAAAAATTCACTCCTTAAATTTATTTATAAATCCAATGTTAAAACTAAAACTATTACATTCGACTTGTTTTTCTTGATTTATAATCAGTTAATCCATAAATTATTAGTTAAAATGTCCATAGTAGTTCTTTCCCTTCTCTCTTTTTGGGGGAAGATTTGATTCTGTGGAGACTGAAGCAGTCATCGAAGCCCTAGCCAAACAGGGTGTTCAAAACCAATACATCAAGTTCCTTCGTGAGCTGTATTACGGATTCACCACCAGGATCTCACCATTCTACAAAGAAGTGATCATTAATGTGAAAAGAGGGGTTTGACAGGGTGATACCATTTCACCAAAACTTTTCAGCGCCACCCTCGAGAACATCATGCGACAATTAGAATGAGAAGGAATGGGAGTGAAGATTAATGGTTGGCAACTACACCACCTCCGCTTCGCTGATGACATTGTTCTAATAACACCAAATATTAGCCAAGCGGCACAAATGCTGGCTGACTTCGACCGAGAATGTGCAAAGATAGATCTACAGCTGAATCTAAAGAAAACCATGCTTGTGAAGAATGAACTAGTTCCTGAGGCCCCATTCACTCTCAATGGAACAGACATCTCTGAATGCAGCAGTTATGTGTACCTAGGTCGAGAAGTCAACATGACGAACGACCTAAAACCTGAGCTGCGCAGGAGGAAGAGTGGCATGGAATGCCTTCAAAAGCATCGAAGAAATAGCTAAAAAGGACAAAGAACCTCTGGCTCTGGGCACATCTCTTCGACTCCACGGTTCTCCCTGCATTAACATATGCCTCAGAGACCTGGGCCCTACGAAAGCAGGATGAGAATGCTATTCGGGTCTCCCAGAGAGGAATCGAAAGAGCTATGCTTGGAATATCACTCCTCACTCAAGTGAGAGAAGGAATCCGGAGTTCTGACCTCCGTCGCTATTCCAGAATCAGGGACACTGTCTCGTTTGCCAAGGCATCGAAAATCAGATGGGCTGGACATGTAATGCGATTTGGAGACAACCGCTGGACTAGAGCCATTACCGACTGGATCCCACAGGATGTCAAAAGATCAGGTGGCCGCCCACCTACAAGATGGTCAGACTTCCTTGTCAAGACCCTGAAGGAACGATTTGAGGCTCTTCATATTCCTGAATCAACCAGATGCCATTTGGCTACATTGGCACGTGATAGGGTCCAATGGAAATGTTACTAGCGCCCGCTAGAGCAAATCAATGAATAACGGGATTCAAGTGATCAAGTGCTCAAGTTCTTTCCATTTACAAGTGCTTACTTTATTTTCTCTCCAAGTAATTTAAGCTATAGTAAAATTATTAAATATCTCAATCTTTGATATCTTTAAAAAGTAAATTGACTGGAAGATAGTTCAATGACTGGAGTGTATGATTTGCATATAGAAGTCTCAGTTCAATTCCTGCTATCACACAATCCTTTGATCATTGTCTGGAGGTTTCCCACAGCACTGAGGCACAATAACCCCTACACACTGCTGCATGTGGCCACAAAACCCAATCCCCCAATCAATAACAACAAAATAAATAAATGTAATTTACATGCAAATATATATAAAACGGTCACAATTTTACAACCATTTTAATTTTATTTATTTATTTATTTATTTATTTATTTATTTATTTATTTATTTATTGCTTTTTTGGATCACACTCAGCAATGCTCAGGGGTTTCTCCTGGCTCTGTACTCAAGAATTACTCCTGGCAATTCTTGGGGACCTTATGGGATGCCAGGGATTGAACCCGGGGCTAGCATGGACCAGCCACATGCAAGGCAAATGCCCTTCCTGCTGGACTATCGCTCCGACCCCCATATAACCATTTTTAATTACAGTGTAAAGTAATAAAATTGCATTTTGGGAAAATAAATTTTTTTTTAATTTTTTATTATACCACAGTGAAACATACAATTACAAAGGTGATCATAATTGGTTCTTGGTAATACAGTATACCAGCACCCATCCCTCCACCAGTGCCCCCATTTCCACCACCAATGTACCCCCACCCCCTCCTGCCCACCCCCATGCTGCCTTAATAGCAGGTACCCCAGTTTCCTCTCTTTCTCTCTCTGTCTCTCTCTCTGTCTCTGCATCTCTCTGCCTCTTATTTTACACATTGTGGCTAGCCCTACAGGTATTTAGAGTTTATCACTTAAGTCTCTTTGTGTATATTCAATGGTGAGTCTTAATCTGCCATTACCATTTCCCACATTTAGTAAAACACTGGTATCTATTTATGTCGTATTAATGAATGCAGTCATTCTATATCTGTCCTTTTCCTTCTGACTAATTTCACTCAGCATGATAGTCTCCATGTCCCTCCATTTGCAGGTAAATTTCATAATGTCATCTTTTCTGACAGCCGCATAGTATTCCATAGTGTAGATGAACCACAGTTTCTTTAGCCAGTCCTCTGTTCTCGGGCATTTAGGTTGTTTCCAGATTCTAGCTATAGTGAATAGCGCAGAGATGAATAAAGAAGTACAGATAGTGTTTCTGCTATGTGTTTTTCGGTCTCTCGGGTATATTCCCAGGAGTGCTATTGCTGGATCAAATGGGAGCTCAATATCTAGTTTTCGGAGGAATGCCCATATTGTTTTCCAAAAGGGCTGGACCAGTCGGCACTCCCACCAACAGTGGATCAGAGTCCCTTTTTTCCCCACATCCACGCCAGCACTGGTTGTTCTTGCTGTTTTGGATGTGTGCCAGTCTCTGTGGTGTGAGATGGTACCTCATTGTTGTTTTGATTTGCATCTCCCTGATGATTAAAGATGAAGAACACTTTTTCATATGCCTTTTGGCCATTCGAATTTCTTCTTTTTGGAAGCTTCTGTTCATTTCTTCTCCCCATTTTTTTGATGGGGTTGGCTGTTTGGGAAAATAAATTTTAACTCTTTAAAAATGGTCTTCCTAAGCATAGTTAGCAAATTGTATAACTGACAAAACAAACATAATATTTTAAACACTTTCTCCTGAAAATTAATGTTATATGTCTTTAAACTCAATTTACATCTTTTTCTCATTTATATTAAAATAAAATATCAATACGATTTTATATAAAATTCTATGTGTTTTTTATCACATTGCTATCTATTGGATCAGATTCTCTTAAACATTGGACATTTTTAAGTTGGAAAGTCATTAGACAGGCAAATACTAGCTAAATAAGAAAGAGACAACCCTACTTAGTCATAGAAAACAAGCTTCAAGCTAAGAAAGGTAACACAGAACAGAAATATGCTGTTAAGGGATAAATTCGTTTAGAGAATAAGACTATTTACCAAGTGAAGCAATATGATGCTGAGCATGGTGTGGTAATATTGTATCCCTAAAATTTGTAAACAATTGCTCTTCTATAAACCAGTATTACCTCACTGAATCAACAGTGACAGCAACAAATAAGTAAGACGACTTTTAATAGACCCTGAGACATTGACAGCAGACAATAATAGCAGGGGATCTTAAGTTCCTAACCTCATCAATGGACAGATCGATCAGCTCAAACAGATGCAAAGAAACAACTGTAAATGAGGAGTTAAAAACCAGATGGGCTTAATGGCACTTTATAGGATTCATCATCACGTGAAAGCAAAATTGACGTTCTTCTCAAGTGCACGTGGAAGATTCTGAGGGATGAACCACACACTGGGATTCAACTAGCATCCTAAAAGTTATGAAAATGGAAATCATGCACTATCTTTTCAGATCATAATGGAATAGTGGAATCACACAAACACAAAATGGGGATACAGAACATAATTCTAACATATGGAAAGAAAAATCAAGCTATTTAGCTAGTGCATTTCACCACATAATCATCACATCGTTTTTCCAATCTAAAATTGGTTTAGAACCTTTCATTGCATAATTATCACATGGTATAACGCTGTGTCCCACACTACATAATAGAGTAACAATGTATTTATCCATCAGTGGCATATGGATACACATTTGTCTTCTTGTGCACTGCCAACCTGCAGTTCTAGGTGCATAGGCATTATCAATATATCTCCAAAAGTGATTTGCATGATTTATTTAAAAACATTGCGGTACTAACAGTACTGTTATTCAATCCAATGAAGAGCTGTAGGGTGCAAGGGAGCTGGAGGGCAGGTGAGGTTGCTATGAGCAAGTCATATACAGTATGACTCAAAACATCTTTAAAAAATTAGGTCATACCGGTAATTCTCAGGGCTTTCTCCCTGCTGAGCTCAGGGATCACTTCTGGTGGTGTTCGTGGTACTACATGTGGTGCCTGGGATTGAACTCAGGTTGATTGAGCAAGTGCCTGCCTGCTATACTATCTCCTGCCTCCACTCCGAAAACTTGAGTTAGTTAAATAGTAAATTCAACTAACTAAATTTAATAGTTAGTAAATTCCTCTTTCAATGACTAACTGAAACAGCTGTTTCAGCTTCTTGTAGTTTTAAAGGTCACATTGTGAATGAAGTGAAGCATTTCTCCATAAAAATAAGATGCAACATTACCTATGGCCTAGCATTTATTTTTTCCCCCATTAGTGTGCTAGCAAACAAAAGATCACTCCTACCATTCCTCTGCTCCATGGTAAGTGGTCACCGCCAGTTGACACCTTTTGGAAATACTGAGCACTTGTCCTTGGAACTGTTTGCACAGGCATAATTAAGATCCCTTATATTATATTAAAAGTTTCAAACATGAGAATTTTATTTTTTATTTTTTTCTACAATTTTATTTTATCCAATTTTAAAAATCTGTCTTTTTTGAATTTATATTCTGTTGGGCAAAAATTTGACTCATAACAACCAATTTCTTAATTCACAGAGGAGAAAATTATTGCTACCAACTGACTTAGTCATACATGAAAGGACTGAAAGTTTATTTATGTCAGTTAATTCTCTCAGCTCATATTCACAATTAATTTTTATCCTCACAATATGCAGATGCACATTTATGACCATAATGACCAACTGCGCCATTTGTTAATTAGAACAGCTTTCTCTGTGCATTTCTCTGTGCTCATTAGATTTGGAGAAATCCCTGCTTATTACTACTGTCTCATCCTCAAAAGGAAAGGGTAGTATAAAATGGTAACAATTTCATCAGTACACTACAAAGAAAGTTCGTGGAGGATTAAAACAATATCGATTACAACCATCCATGTTATTCTGGTTTCCTAGATAAGTGAAAACAGAACAAAGAGGTCATCCATCTGTTTCCATCTAGAAACAGCAGGGAAAACAAAACACTGAACAAGAATCTAGAAACAGTAAAAAAGAGCAACTCTGAAAAGAATTACTCTATTCTTGATCCCAGAAAAAAATCTAGAGTAGAACAGAACAAACACAAATATATTTATGAATCTTTAAAAAGTTAAAAGAAGATGGGGTTATGTCTATTTTAGCAGATAGCTCACTGATCTAGCATGTTTTTCACCTAGTTAGGATTCCTTCTCCTTTCATTTTATCTTCAGTTCCAAAAAAATTATGCAAGAAAAAAAAACCCAGAAGTATACAAAGGCTGGGAGTAGAGAAAGGAAGATGACACTGAAGTCACAAACACATGAAACAGGCAGCAGCCTGCTACTACAAGAAGCAATACATCAACATCTTAAGTAATTATCCTGGAAAAACCAATCTCCAAGGCCAACAATCTTCATTTCACTTACTACCACTATGATTATTCCTCTATTCAGATAGAATAAAACTCTAATCAGCTGTGATAGAAAACAAATCAAATACTATACACAAAAGCAGATGGATTAACAGTTAATGTAAGAAACATGTGAAGAAGTATGCTAGAGCCTTGTCAGGCATATTTTCAGAACTATCTTCTTTCTGCTGTCAAATATCAAAATGGTACTGGGATTACTTCTTGAAATCTGCCTTTTCTTCTGTTTATTGTTCTTCATGAATATCTTAGAGTCACTTGGTCATTCAGTCCATTCAGAGGCATCTGACACAAGACAATTTACATCTGGAAATGGTGCTGCTCCACCGGCTTTAGGAGACTCCTCGAAGGAACAAATCTGGTTATTTGGTCTCTTCTGAGCACATGTAGAAAGGAGGATTGAGGATTAACCCTCACACCCATAGATGGCCTAGAAGTCAGAGTATGCTGTTTCCATTTCCAAGATCCCTGCTCAGGTGCGTCCTCCCCGCCACTAACCAGGTTTATGCCAAGCATCAGTTGTGGGCGCCTCCTCCTCGGTTTCCCGGACAGTGGAGTGATGATGTATGCATTCCCCCTATCTGTGAAATTACTCTGATTCAGTAATTCTGTGGTTGCCCAAGGCCCCCAAATAATACTGTCAACTAATTGGGCTGTTTTTTTTCTTTTTGGGTCCCACCCGATGATACTCAGGGGTTACTCCCAGCTTTGCACTCAGGGAAATACTCCTGGCGGTGCTCAGGGGACCGTATGGGACACCGAGGACCGAACTTCGGGTCTGCCACGTGCAAAGCAAATGTCCTCCCTGGTGTACTATCACTCCGGCCCCAAACATGTGATAAAGCCATGGACTCAACATACCTTTTATGAGTGTTGATGAATACAATGCATTAATAAGAACAATATCTATGACAAAGGTACAGAATCTTTGGACACAGTTGATTAATTTTGTAAGCTCACATTATACAATTCTCATGTAATGATTTTTCTCATGGATTGTATGAAAATATTTTAAAAATATGTGGTTTTGGGGCCACATACTTCCATGCTTAAGGGTCACTATTTACAGGGCTCAAGGGACAATATCTGTATATGAAGTCAAGGGTTGAACTGAGGTTGATCATATCCAAGGCAATTGCCTTTCCTTCTATACCTCCCCTTTGCCTCTGTTTTTAGTTTCTTGAGAAGTCTGTAATGTTTTCTAATAGAGGCTAAAAGGAAATGGCATGCCCATGGACAGTGAATTGAGGGATCCTTTCCCTCACATTTCCACCACTATTGGCTCTTTCCTATCTTTTAAAAAAATGAATATAGCAGTTTCACTGCTGTGAGATTAAATCTTATTGACTTTATTTGTATTTCCCTGATAATAAGTGCTGGACACTTTCATAGCCACTTGTCATGCATATCTCCACTTTAAGAAGTGTCTATTTTTCTCTCTCCATTTTGTTGTAATTTTTGCACTTTGTGGGTTTTTTATATATATTTTGGACATTAGTCTTTTATCTGATATATGGTATGAATATGTTTTCTCCCATTTAGTAAATTGTCTTTTAATGTTAGTCTGCTTTTTTTTGCCATACAAAATTGTTTTAGTTTAGCATTGGACAGTTTAGCATGAATGATTTTTAATTAGCATTTTATAATTAAAAATGTTTAATGTAATGTAGAGTGCATTTTTGCACAATTTTGGAAGTCAAAAATTTGGCATGAAATCTGTGATGAGGGGCCAGAGCAATAGTACAGAGGGGGAGGCCATTTGCCTTGCACATGGTTCCAACTGGGTTCAATTCCTGGAATTCCATATGATGCCCCCAGCACCATCTGGTATTCCTGAGTGTAGAACCAGGAGTGACCCTGAGCATCGCTGGGTGTGACCCAAAAAAGAAAAATGTGTGATGATTATCGAAGCAGGAGCTATAGTAAGGAAGGTATGGCACGTAACTTGAAAGTATACAACCCAGGCTCCATCTTTGATACCCCATAGGTGCCCCTGAGCATTTCTAGGAGTGATCCCTGAGCACAAAGCCTGGAATAAGCCCTGAACAATTCCAGGTGTGACTCACAAAGCAAAAAAAGAAAAAGGTGATGATTATGTAGTCAAATGCAGTATTGAGTCAGTGAGGAAATCAATGGAGATCTGTAAAATATTCCTGATAATAAATAAGAATTATTAAGAACACATGGGACATAGCCAAAGTAGGACTAATAGGGATGTTCAACTGGTAGAGACTTACATCAGAAAACAGAAAAAGACTAACTAATCTAATAGCACATCCAAAGGAACCAGAAAAGAATAAATGAAATTTAATATTAAATAACAAGGAAATAATAAAAATTTTAGAAATAGAGGCTGGAGTGATAGCACAGTGGTTAGGCCATTTGCCTTGCACTCAGCTGACCTGGGTTCAATCCCTGGCATCCATATGGTTCCCAAGCACTGCCAGGAGTAATTCCTGAGTGCAGAGCCAGGAGTAGATCCTGAGTATTGTTGGGTGTTGTTGCAGGACTCCTAAGGGCCGCTGCATCTGCTCTGAATTGCCGCCTGCAAATCACTTTGTAGATAAGGGGATAGTCTAAATGTGGCAGTTTATCTGACCATGTATGCTGTACTAGCTGGTATAAATATTCTCCCATGCTACCACAATCATCGTGGGACTAGCTAGATCTTACCAGCATATTAGCCTGGCCACGTAGGGACCCCTAAGTAATTAGACCAGAGAGAAATGCTGTTTGCTTCCAAGCAAACAAGCATGGCTCCCCTGATATACTCAAAGGCAACTAAAATACAAAACTACAATGAAGTAGAAGAGACTTGTGAAGGCTTGGAGAAATATTTAACTGGCATTAGTATTAGTCTTTTGGTACAGAGACATGTCATCTCAGAAACCCCCTTCTCTACCCTATAAAGGCATTTCCAGGCAGATCTTGGCTCAAAACATTAGCATACTAAAGGGCCTAGGTGAGGTGCAGGGAGGGATTACCTAAGGGCATTTGATCCTCCCTGCTTTCCATAACAGTGGGAGGAAGGTCTGAGTTGCAGGGGTATAAACTAGCCTGTTTCCTCAAGGGCTTCTTTGTGGGCTCTCTCTCTTTGTGAGCGCTCACCCTTCTTGGAAGTCTTGTCTTTGTCTCCTCTTTACAGGGCCTTTACACGTGGTGGCCCGCCATCTTGGCCTACACATGGCTGGGGTTCTAGCCTGGAATCCTAAGCACCGGGCTTTTCCTTTTTCTGATTTGTATGCCTGAACCTGTGATAAGTAAAGCCTTTTAAAACTGCATCGGATTCCTGAGTTTTCATCCATTCCTCCGCCGGCTTCAGAGGTAGAAGGGAACTCCGCTTCCCGGCACTGTCAGGGACCCCGGCGGCGCCCCGGACAGGGTGTGACCCAAAAAAGCAAAAAAAAAAATAAAATAAAATAGAAATTATAGTGGAAATAAATGAAATAGAACTAAAAAATTATAAAAGATCTAGGAAAATAAGGACCTTTAAAAAAGAACAAGTATTTATGAACAAATCCTTGAACTTTTCTCTCAGAAAAAACTCAAATAAATAGAATGATAAACAAAAGGGAAAAAGCTACAATAGATGCCTTGTAAATACAAAGATTATAAGTAACTGTAATGAACAACTTTATGACATTAAGTTGGAGAACCAGGAGAAATGGACAAATTTAGAACAATACACCTTTCAGGACTGAATTAAAGGGAAAAGAAAACCTTTTATAATACATTACAAACCAGGAAATTGAAAGCGTAATACAGATTCTCCCTCAAAACAAAGTGCACAACTACAATTAGCATCGTTATACCAATGCAAAGCAATGTATATTTTCAGTGCAGTCCTAATCAAAATTTCAATGACTTTCCTTAAGGAAATAGAAAAATGTTATCGAAAGTTGTATGGTACCACAAAAGCCCCAGATTAGCCAAAGTAATACTGAGGAAAAAGGAAACATCACATGCTCCAGCTTCTCGTCATACTACAAAACTATAGTAATAACAGCAATGTGATATTGGGGGAAAAGAACATAGATGAATTAAAAAAATTAGCAACTCACAAATAAATCTTCATTTTATATATAGATTACTAATTTAGTACATAGTATCCAATAATATAATCTCTCAGGAAATGTTGAATAAATTGGACAGCCACATACAAAAGGATGAAACTGAATGTCCGATTCATATTGTACACAAAAAGTCAACTAAAATTCATTAACAACTTGGACAATAGACCTGGAACCATAAAATATGCTGATAAAAGAATGAATCACTTATGATACTGGTTTCAGTCATTCCTTCAGAGACTGGTTTCCCATGGCAGGGGAAAGAGAGGCAGAAATAAACAGGATTTTTATAAAACTAAAGAGCTTCTGTACAGTTTAAGAAACTATATTAAATGAAACTTCCTACTGAATGGGAGTGAATAGTCACTCACTAAACATCAGCAAAGGATAGACATCCAGAATACAGAAAGAATTCCCCCAATTCACAGAAACAAAAGAAAACAGCCTCATTAGAAATGGGGAGAAGTGTTGTGTTCTAAGCAGCTAGTCTTAGGGCAGGCACTTTCCCCTAAGGGTGGGACCCAGAAGTGGGCCCTGACCAAATGTTTACACCTAAGACTTGTATCACTTTTATCACTTGTCTTCCCTGTTGATCATCGATTTGCTGGAGTGCGTACCAGTAACATCTCCATTCATCCCTGTCACATGCTAGTGAAGCCCTAGGGCATCTTCTCACTACAGGAACAAGAAGACCCTCAAACCATTTGGTCAGGTCATGGGAATGAGGTCCATCCTCGTTACTTACTTGGCATATTGAATACGACATGGTAGCTTGCCAGGCTCTTCATGCAGTGGGATACTCTCGGTAGTAAGAAGGCTCTCAGTTCTTTCATTTACTGATGAACTGCACAGCTGGAAAGTGCCGTACCCAATGAGGGAGAACCGGTAGGACCTCTGCTCCATGTATCTGTGTCTATGTCTGTGTATCTATGTCTGGTTCAGTATAGCTGGGCTTCTCTATAGGGTGGGACTCTGACAAGCAGGGCTTGAGATGGGCTTTTCTCTTGGGTGGAGTTCTGACGAGCTGTGGAGTCCAGATGTTGAAATTGGCTGCCATCATGGTGCAGGGGTTCCTCTGGCTTCTTCCGAGGCTCTATGGGGATGGTGCGCCAAGGCCAGAACTCACCCTTCCTCCTGGTCACCTCATGATCAGGGAGAGCCCATAGGAGCTATGCTGGCTTGTATCACTTGTATCACATCTAAGACAACTGTGCTTATTCAAGCTAAGGTGAGGCAAGGTCTGCCTGGTATTTGGACCACAGGAATATGAAAATCAGTGATTGTTGTCTGTTGCAAGGGCCCAGGATCTTGCAAATGTCGGGTGAGTTCTATTTGTACCCCCTCCACCCAAAAATTGTATAAAAGACTTGAACTGTGTTCAGTAAATGGGAGTTGATTTCCAGGCCCCCTGCTGTGTTGATGTCTTTTCTTTTTGTGGCAGTGGTAAGGCAGATGCTTCTTCCTAAGTCCTTCCTTCTCCTTTTGAAGGGTTGAAGTCCAGGAAGATCCAGGTCTCCCTCATTCATGCCAGGGAGTGGGGAGTGTAACTGGCCAGGGCCCCCTGATAGAGAAGAGTTGAACATTTTTCCAAATAAGAAAAACACGTTACTAATAAACACATGAAAAAATGTCATTCATCTTTGCCATTCATCATCAGAGAAATGCAAATATAAGTGATAATATGGTATTACTTTACATCTGTGAAAATGGTATGAACAAGGCAGTAATGAAGAGATTAGAATAAAATAAACCTTCAAACATTATGCTTAAAATTAAGTGGAAATAGATTCAATGTATGATCTTTTATATGGTCTAGTGATCCCAAATCCTTAGGCATCTATTCAGTGAGCATAAAAACACTAATCCAAACATACGTGTACACTTATACGTATTGCAACCTCATTTACAATAGAAAGATCTGGAAACAAACTGCCTAGTTATAGATGCGTGGGATAAAGAGAATGTGGTCTTTATACACAGGGAAATCAACTCAGCTCCATGAGATGAGATTGTCCCTTTGCAGCATTGTGGATGAAAGAGTGGTGGGAGGAGGGATGAAAAACTAAGGAAAATGTCAGAAGGAGAAGGACAAATGCTGGACACTCTCACTCATATGTGGTACATAAATAAAACAAGGGATCGAGGTCAAATATAAACAAACCCTTTAGCCTACCACAGAACTGAGGTCACCCAAAAGGGAGGGAAGCAAGAACTGAAAGAAGAGAGAACAGTGGACAGTGAGGGAAGAAATTATTGGCATTTTGGGGATGGACCAGATTAGAAGGATGCATTTGTTGTTTTCTTTGCATTTTGGGTGGAACTACACTCAGCAATGCCCAGAGCTTACTCTTGGCTCTACACTCAGGGATCCCTCCTGGCGGGATGCCAGGGATCAAACCTAACTTGCTGGGCACAGGCACATGCCCTGGCTACTCTATTGTCTATACAACCCAGAATCAACACATTTTGAAGAGGTGTAAATGGTGCTTTTTAAATGATGCATCTTGAAAACAAAGATTACAGAAAAAAATGTGGAATTAAGAAAATGTAAAAATGCTGATTTAGACAATGTAGTTATGCATTTGTGTTAAGGCTTTATTATCATCTTGCTTTAAAGGAAAACTTCTAGTAGGCAATTAAAATAACTTTCTATATGTATGTACACAGAAAGAAAAGGTCATATAATTAATTTGGATTGCTAAGAACCTATTTGTTAAGAAAAATTTAGTTTTATAAATAAGCAAGACTAAACATTGCATTTCTTTCCTTCCTTCCTTCCTTCCTTCCTTCCTTTCCTTCCTTCCTTCCTTCCCTTCCTTTCTTTCTTTCTTTCTTTCTTTCTTTCTTTTCTTTCTTTCTTTCTTTCTTTTCTTTCTTTCTTTCTTTCTTTCTTTCTTTTCTTTCTTTCTTTCTTTTCTTTCTTTCTTTCTTTCTTTCTTTCTTTCTTTCTTCTTCTTTTCTTTCTTTCTTCCTTTCTTTCCTTCCTTCCTTCCCTTCCTTCCTTCCTTCCTTCCTTCCTTCCTTCCTTCCTTCCTTCCTTCCTTCCTTCCTTCCTTCCTTCCTTCCTTCCTTCCTTCCTTCCTTCCTTTCTTTCTTTCTTTCTTTCTTTTTTTCTTTCTTCACTCCCAGAGATGCTTAAGGCTTAACCTGACTCTGCATTCAAGAATCACTCCTGGGGGCCGGAGCGAGAGCACAGAGGATAGGGCGTTTGCCTTGCATGTGGACAACCTTGGTTTGTTCCCAGAACCTGGAGTCAATCCTGAGTGCAGAGCCAGGAGTAGCCCCTGAGCGTCACTGGGTGTGACCCAAAAAAAGAACCATAACAATTTCTAGTCTTTGGAGGAATGTCCATATTGTTTTCCAGAAAGGCTGTATCAGCCGGCATTCCCACCAACAATGGATGAGTGTCCCCTTTTCCCCACATCCACGCCAGCACTTGTTGTTCTTGCTCTTTTGAATATGTGCCAGTCTCTGTGGTATAAAGTGGTATCTCATTGTTGTTTTGATTTGCATCTCTCTGATGATTAGTGATGATGAGCATTTTTTCATATGTTTTTTGGCAATTCGAATTTCTTGCTTGCTGAAGTTTCGGTTCATTTCTTCTCCCCATTTTTTGATGGGGTTGTTTGTTTTCTTCTTGTAAAGTTCTACCAGTGCCTGATATATCCTGGATATTAACCCCTTATCAGATGGGTATTGGGTGAATATTCTTTCCCATTCTGTGGACTGCTTTTGTATCTTAGTCACTGTTTATTTTGAGATGCAGAAGCTTTTTAGTTTCATGTAGTCCCATATGTCTATCTTTTCTTCTAGTTGCTTTGTTAGTGATGTTTCACCTTTGAAGATGCCTTTAGCTTCAATGTCGTGGAGGGTTTTTCCTATATTTTCTTCAATGTATTTTATGGATTCAAGTCTGATATTGAGATCTTTAATCCATTTTGATCTGATTTTTGTGCATGGCCAGCCATACCGCTCCTGGGAATCTACTCTGGGAAACCAAAAATACGCAGCGGAAACACCACCCCTACTTTTATGTTCATAGCAGCATTATTCACAATAGCCAGAATCTGGAAGCAACCAGAGCACTCGAAAATCGATGACTGGATAAAAAAGCTTTGGTATATCTACACAATGGAATACTATGCCGCTGTTAGGAAAAATGAAGTTATAAAATTTGCCTATAAATGGATGGACATGGAGAAGATTATGTTGAGCGAAATTAGCCAGAAGGAGAGAGAGACATACAGAATGACTGCATTTATCTGCATAACATAAATATATATGTATGTATTATGATACCAATATCCAAAGTCAAGTGAAACATATATCAGGAGGTCTTGTCAAAGGTGGAAATTATCACAAACGTGTGGGAGTCAAAGGCTAGGCAAGATAGAAAATGGAACAGTGTGCTAACAATTGTCGAGGGTACTAATGCCAACCTAGAACTGAGCATTAAATAGAGGCTAAAAGATACACAAGACAACCCTTTAATGTATGTTGTGTAATCCATAGCCTGGAGGAGAAAGAAAAGAGAAAGAGAAAGGGAAAGAAATAAAGAACCTGCCATGGAGGAGGGCTGGGGGAGGGGGAGGGAACCGGGACGTTGATGGTGGGAGATGGGCGCTGGTGGCGGGATGGGTGCTGGAACACTGGGACCAAAACCCAAATATGAACTTTTTAATTGTATATCTTTGTAATTGTAAAAATAAAAAAAAATTTGAAAAAAGAACCATAACAAAAAAGAATCACTCCTGCTTGGGTTGGGGCACCATATGCAATATCTGGTATTAAATCCTGGTCAACTATGTTGAAGACAAGACCTCTACCCATTCTAATATTGCTTGGCCCTAAACATTGTGTGATTAAAAATGTTGGTGATTCTTTTAGAGATTTTCTGACTTTATAGGGTCTGTACTTTTAATAGTCTTTTATAAATTTTTACAACTTTGGTGAGTAGAAATGATAGAAAACTGATATTTTTCCAATAAGTCTCTCTTTCATAACATTACAAGTAAATTGTGACCTGAATTATGTCCTCTATATAGTACAATTTTTTCTGTCTTTTTGGTAAGATAATCTCAGAGATTCTATTTTAAGTGATTGACTAGTTTTTATTTCTTAGCAAAATACATTTTATCAGCCTTCTTTGCCAATGTATTTGTCTATCCTTCAAATTCTGCTTTGGACCCAGTTTGACACTTTATTGATTTCTTCACTTATTAGTTAAAGTCTTTGACAGCATTCATTTTGTGTCCTACAATGCATGCTGTTAATATTTTAAAAAACATAGTTAGAAGATTAGACTTCATTTAAAAGAATGTTTAAGTCATTTGCATGATAATTGACAAATTGTGATTGTGAGCTATTTCTAATTATAGAGCAAGACTTAATTCCTATAAAGTTCTTCAAAAAATTTAATGTATGCAATTATAAAGAGTGTATAATATTTTCTTTTTTCTTTTTCTGGGAGTGTAGAGCAGCAGTTCAAAGCAAGAGTCATGAAAATTCTTCAAGCTTTCCTTTTGATGTGACTATATGATAAGAATGTTGTGCATATCTTTGTTTATTTCTTTTTTAATTTCCTGAATTTTGTTCCTTGATTTTGATATAATTGCTTGCTCTTACAATTAATTTATTTGCTGCAGGGTTACATTAAACATATTTTTGTTGCCTGGTTGAATTCATATTTATATTGCTCACCAATTGCAATTCTGTCATTAATACCCCATCTTCATTCTACCCCGTTTTAGTCAGGTTGTGTACACTGGCCTAATATAGCAGGATATCTCTTACCCTCAGATCTTTGTAATTAGAACTGGATTGTCCTTTTCTGCATACTCCCTTGGGAGAGATTTCCTGTTTTGGAACTCAAGTTATGTATCTTGTATTCTCTCCATAATTGCATACATCACTCCTACAGAGTTTGACTGTATTGTTTATATGGAAACATTTATTTCCTTATACATTTCTTTTCTTGAGGAGAGTGACAGTATCTTGTGTACTGTTAGAAGTTCCATGGTAAGAGAAGCATAAAGAAGTTTCTTAACATACACAAGAAAAATATAATCAAGTTCAATAACTTTGTTGGTCTTATAAAAATACTGGACAAGTCAACTTCAGATTTTTTGAGAGTTCTGTTATTTTTTTTTCTTTTTGGGTCACACCCAATGACGCTCAGGGGTTACTCCTGGCTCTGCACTTTGGAATTACTCCCGGTGGTGCTCGGGGGACCATATGGGATGCCGGGATTGAACCCAGGCCGGCACAGGCCGGATGCATGCAAGGCAAACACCCTACCCACTGGGCTATCGCTCTGGCCCCTCTGTTAATTTATTTATCTTATTAACTTCATTCATTATCACTAGTGGGGTTGAATCCCTCTTTTTCTCTAACTGTCCTAAATGTACTAATGCCCAAAGGTATTTATGGAGTTGCTAGAAATTCTTAGAGTTGGCACATAAGATAAATAATCTAAAAATCAACATTTGGGGGCCAAGTCGGGCCTCGAGTTCAAACCCCAGGACGGCATGGCCCCCCTGAACACCGGGTCTGTATGGCTCTGGTGTTTACCAGAGAGCAACATCATATTTCTGGGTTCTGCCATGGAACCATGCACCTGATTGACCAGCTATTGCCAGGAGAGCTCCTGGGCTTTGTGAGCATAGTTAAGGGGCTAAACCCTACCCCCCAAAATAACTCCACCACATTAACTTTCTGTTATTGGGGGCCAGTGAGATTGCTGTACATGCCAGGCATGTGTTACATCCTGAGTTTCTTCACATGGTTCCTTGAAATCGACCAGGAGAAGCTTACAGACCTTAGTACTACCTCATGAGCTCATAAAAAAAAGCAAAAAACAGTACCTAGAAAAATTTCTGGGGCTAGAGCTCATAGGGCATTTGCCTTGCACACCCAGGTCAGATCCCCTGTATCCCATAAGATCCCTGTGCAGAGCCAGGAGTAATTCCTGAGTGTAGAACCAGGAGAAACCCTTGAGCATCTTGATGCATGACATAACAAGCTCCTCCAGCAAAAACAAAAAATTTTCTGTTGTCACCGGAAACTGAATTATCTCTCTGTGCACCCAGATAAAAGCAACATGTCACACTACATGAGAAAATCATTTTGAAACATATTTTATCAGCTGCTGCTAGCTTTCTGCTGCAGCAATGCATGCTTTCAGTCTTTGCTGGTGTAAAAGTGAGTCTCTGACACTAGAACATGTTCATAGTTTAGGACTAGTTAGTTTTGTTTGTTTATTTATTTATTCATTTATTTATCTATTTATTTTCTTTGCTCTGAATCACCCAAGATTTCTGGTGCTTTTTTATTTTTTGCTTTTTTGGGTCACACCCGGTGATGCTCAGGGGTTACTCCTGGCTCTTCATTCAGGAATTACTCCTGGGGATTGAACCCTGGTCTGCCACATGCAAGGCAAACACACTCCCTCCCCACTGTGCTATCACTCCAGCCCCGATTTCCAGTGCTTCTGAACATCCATTTAACGATGGCCTGGATACTTGCAAAGGGAACAGTTGCATTGCATTTTGTGCTTAGCTGTAATTTTTACTTGTGATTGTATCATATTTCTGTTGAATGACTTCTTGATTAGTGGCAGTCATAGATTCTATTGCTGCAATCTTGGAATCATTACCTGATCTAAAGCAAAGCTAAAGTGCTTTATTTTTTTGCTTTTTTAAAAAAGTTTCTGGCACACTGCACAAATCATGAAAATAGGTAATGACAACATATGTTACCAATTATTTTGAAGTTCTGTTTTTAGAAAAATAATGAAGGTAGAAAATGCATATAAAGTAGATATTTTTGTAATTAAATCTGCTAGGCAGTGATTGCTGGAGAAATGGAGTAACACAAATATACAACTATGAAAACTTTCAGGATATCTTTACAATTCCAGTATATGAAAATTGTGGCTACTATCATTGTAAGTGGATGGGTAGGGTGGGCCCTACTAACATGCTTTTGGGAAATAAAATGCAAAAGTATTGCCTAGCCAAAAGTAGCCCAAAGTGATGAAGACCACATCTTTCTGGCATGCAAATCTTGACTTATTTGGAAAGAAACTGAACCACTTTTCATATGCAGAAATCCTAGGCTCCACCCAGAGAAGGGCAGACCCCTCAGAAAAGAAGCTACAGAAGAATCCACAAAATTATCAAAGAATCCTCAACAGGGCAAAGGTTTGGATCATGAGACGACCATTCACAGTGTAAGGTTTTCCTGTCATGAGGCCTAGATTAACTTCTACGTATGCAGAGAAGTCCAGGTACAAACCATGTGGGAGAATTGTATGGAAAGCTCCTCCCCAAAATCTTTTGGACTGTCTTCAAGCTCCAGTTCTTCTTTGAACAGCTATTTCAGTTGTTTCTGGAGACTTCCATGATCTCTCTTTAACACACATTTCTTCTTTTTCCTTTCCCTCACATCTTTCTATGCAAGTTTTGTTCAATAAAAACTGCCTTGCTTCACTATTTTTACTTCCTCCTGAATTCTCTCCTTTGAGGGAAGGTGAAGGACCCAGAGCACCTTTGCTGAGGTGTGGCCTGACTTTCCTTTCCTGCAAAGAACAATCCCTGGCTCCAACCTGAGTCCAGGACTCCCTGAGAAATCCTCATCTCCTTTGATGTGTGCCGGGAATCATCTTTTTGCTGACAGAACAGGATGACCACGCTCCAGGTGCTGCGTGACAGCTACCTCATGGGCTGGCACGTTGAGAGCCTGTGCTGCCAGTGCCCGTGGCCGACTCTGCCATTCCTGACCCATGGCAGGCATTCACTGAGTGTGGGTGGCTCTGGTGCGTTGAGTGGAAGGTGGAAACGCTGTTTTCTAGAGTTGCTGCCTCCCTTGGTTCCCATTTTACTGAACCACTGGCAACACTAGCATTGACCTTGATGTAATTATGATTATGGTTGCTATTGGGAGGGATGTGATTAGATTTGAGAACTAGAAGGAAGTCACAAAGATTTTCCCAAAGGAAACAACACTATAATAGGACACCATTAAGGACACCATACAGTTATGAATGTATTTTGAACATTGGCAATGCCTGGCCTACATTAAGTATAATTTTGTACCTTCACTAATCAGGCACTAAGGTTTGCTTTTTTTTTTTTTTTTAAAGAAAATTATGTAGTATATCTGTCTGGCTTAATGCATTTTAAAATTCATTTCAGTTTGGCATCATATTTCATGTAATTAATGGAAGTGTTTTTCTGTTATGATAAGGAAATGTCTGCACAGTGAAACTAGTTGTCTAGTAAAGAATGCTATTTCATAATCCCCAGACATGAAGTGCTATGCTATGCAAGTTACTGACGCTTTATTATTTCTTCTAAATATTATCTTATTCCACATAGAATGTTAAATGATAGAAAGAATATTAGGTATTTTAACTTATTGTTAATTCCCTCCATTTAAAATTATATACCCTTTGAGGGATGAAATATGATAAATAATTGAATTTAGTATTACATGGAATAAATTTCCATTCTTTTTTTTTTTGTTTGTTTTTAGCTCATTTTAAAGTTAAAGACTTGTTTGAGAAGGAAATCCGTATCCCTCATCTGAGATGGCCTCTAAGGAGTATTCCTGTTTCCAGGTAGGTGCATGATTCTGCATGGTATCAGGGTTGTTTAGTAAAATAATAAATCACTTGTATAACTTGTCTTCCCATTGTTCATCGATTTGCTTGAGCAGGCACCAGTAATGTCTCCATTCATTGGGAATGAGGTCCATTATTGTTATTGTTTTTTGGTATATCAAATACACCACAGGTAGCTTGCCAGGCTTTGCTGTGGGTCTGGGTCCATCCCATGGGGACCCAGTCTTTTCTATGTCAGACCATCACCCATTCAGGTCCCCTGGGGCAAAGCCCTGGGTGTAGACAAGCCCCTCTCCTCTCTGCCTGGCACAACTGGGCAACGCAATCACATCTGCAATACTTTGAGGGGCCGGAGGGATAGCATAGCAGGTAGGGCATTTGTCTTGCACGTGGCCGACCTAAGTTTGATCCCCGGCATTCCATATGGTTTCCCAAGCACCACCAGGAATAATTCCAGAGCGCAGAGCCATTAATTAGAGATTTCCAAAACAGAGATTCCTGTTTTGGAGCTCAAATTATGTATCTTGTATTCTCACCATAGTTGCATACATCTCTCCTACAGAGTTTGACTGCATTGTTTATATGGAAACATTTATTTCCTTATACATTTCTTTTCTTGAGGAGAGTGACAGGTCACCACCCTGAGCATTGCCGGGTGTGACCCAAAATGAAGAAAAACAAACAAACAAACAAACAAATAAATATACACCAAAATTTGATCACAACTTGCATTTCTAAGCTTTGTAAACACCCAATGTTCTTTTTTTAATGTTTTAGTGAGGGTGTGTATGTGTGTATGTGTGTGTATTAGATTCTCTACTACAATATATCCTGCCTACAGGGAAAGAACGAATCAGGAAGTGGCTCAGTTCAAACTAGTTCATTGATAGAATATAAATGTTATCTTCCTAATTTAGTGTGGACAGTTCAAGTTCAAGGAACTTGTATAGATCTTGAAAATCTATACATGAAAATCTTACAATTTTCATGTAAATAAAGTATGTCAGTGTTTCCAAATGTCATAGCAAAATATCACTAACTGGGTGCTTAAGAGACATAGTCAATCAACATTCTGGAACCCATAATGCCAAAATTAAGGTATCTGAAAGGCAAATCCAGTCCCTACAACCCACCCCCGCCCTAACTGTGTAAGGGAGGATATTTCTGTATCTCTTCCATCTTTGACTTGGTGCAACATAAGTCTCATCTGGGTTTCTGTCTTCACACAGCCTTCTTTCCAGGCTCTTTCTTGTATTCTCTCTTCAAATAAGGGCACTTGTCAGCGAAGTTGTAATTTGTTCTGTAATTAATGGCAAATCTCAAGATAATTGATTCATCCTATTACAAATACCTTATGTAAATAAACAAACTGTTTTCCCAATAAGGTCAGCTTTATATATTTTAGGTGTAAGGAGCTGGGCATGGCCCCCTCTCTACCTCCCAACACATGACATAAAGCAAACAAGATTTCCCCCATGACTGGGTGGTTGATAACTCAGGAATTGACAAGTTGCTCTGTGCTAGCTCATCAGCTGGGTTAGACTCACCACAATGTCAGGTGTGCAGAAGCAGAAACAACAGTGATGGTGATAAAAATCTCAAGTTTTGTGAAGATTTTTGTTATATATTCTGTTAGTTTGGTGGAGAAGAGCAGAAGTTTTACCTCTGTTTTGGGGGTGCAAATCAGAAACTCAGAACTAGGTAAATTTTGAATTTTTTTTTATTTTTATTGAATCATTGTGCAATAGACCATTACAAACCTGTTCGTGATTGAGTTTCAGTCATACAGTGTTCCAACCTCCATCTCTCCACCAGGGCACATTTCCCAAAATCATTGTGTCTGTTTCCCTCCCACCCAGCCTCTACAGCAGGAAAATTTCTTTTGTCTCTGTCACTTTCTCTCTCCTTTTGCTCATTGTGTTTTGCAAAACAGGACATTGAAGGGTTATCATGAATATTTTAGAGGAGCTTATTATCCAGCAACTGTACAAGTTCCAATATAACTGATGCAGCCTCGATCACAGTTTTCCCCAGTCTTTTTAAAGGGTGTTGCACAACATTCTATCAGGAAGTTGAGCAATAGGTACAGAAGCAGATAAGAGATTCAGTCAATGTTACAGCTCAGCCACAATTAGGGCATGGGTATTTTCAGCAGTCAGCAATTTGGAAATTCTTATCTCTGGTTTTCATCAATAAGTGATTATTTATGCTGTCCATTGTCTCAGGAAATCCCTGACACTGGTCTTAAAGATTATGTAAGTGTTACAGTTTTGGTTACAGTTCTTGGGAAGTGTCAGTCACTGGTCACAATCATAGGATGTGTCTATAAGGGTCTATTTCTAGATTCTGCTTTAAGGCAGAAAATGAAAAGAGCAACATGGTGGTTGAAGGCCGATGGCTGTCCTGATGCTAAGCTATTACATCTTATTAAATAAAAAGTAGAGCACTCTGGGAGCAAAGTGAAGTAGAGATAGAATGAAATGGGTATATGGTAATAGTATATATAAATTAACTTTCTGAATCTCTATCACAATTGCTTTTAAATTAAAAAAAATCTGCCGATAATAAATATGCTCTTGGACATATTTAAGCCAACTCACATGCTTCCCTGTCCTCCTTTCCCCCAGTGCCCGGGAAGCCCAATGCTGGGGCAATGCAAAGCTGCTGCAAAGTCCAGGGCTACCCCTAGTGATGACAGGAGCAGGGATGGGCTGCACCAGGATCTTCTGAACATAAAAGCAAGTTCTCCTCAACTGTGTGCTCTTTTTCCAGTGTCTACTTTGCACATTTTAGAAGAAAATTCTGGGTGGGAAAATCGGAGATCATATGGGGAGAATATGATTTCAGGTCCTTAGTATAACACAGACCTAGTAAATATTGCCATCTCCCATTTCTATATCTTTCATGGACTTAAGAAAACAAATGTGTTAATTCTTATTGCACTTTATTAAACGCTTTCATTTTGTTTCTCAATTTATTTCTCATTTTATTTTTCATTTTATTTCTCCTTATACTAATGCTGTCATTTGGGTATGATTATCATCTTTTTGTCATAGGTTCTTTGTAACACTGTTCTTAATGATTTCCCCCATCTTTATACATAGACCCATTGTATGTTGCTTTGTCACATCAGTGGGGTAGAGAACTAAACTCACTTTTATGAGGTCATGAAGAAGTGAGTTAGGTTCTCTACCTCATTTAATGTCCAATACCTTGTTTCTTTATTTTAGCAATAGAATGCAGTGGAAAACGTAGCCTCTTGCTTCTACGTCTAAGTATCAAAAATCTTGCAGCTTTTAGGATTTGTTTATAATAAACAAATCTTTCAGTTTGTTTATTTATTTGTTTTGGAGTCATATTCAGATGTGGTCAGGGGTTAGTTCTAGCTTCGCATTCAGGAATCACGCTTGGTGGGTTTGGAGGACAATATGGGATGTCGGGGATCCAACTCAGTTCAGCCATGTGCAAGGCAAGCACTTAACCTTTTGTACTTTTCCAGCTCCATTACTCTCCATCTTTTGCTGTTATGGCCTGCTTTCAGGAGATGTTTATATGTACTAGAAAATGCTGTCTTATGCAGTACATAAAATTTTCTTGTAGATGGGTCAGGCCTAGAAGTAAAGAGGTTATCAATCTATAAGCTTAGTTGCTTGGGGCCCATAAAAAACCTATCACTAGTTCATTGTAAGGGAGTGAGGGAAGGCCATTGTGAAGTAAATGATTTATGAATTCTCTCAAAAAAATAAAAAGCTCTGGTTTTGAAAACAACCTTGATTTACCTTCCTTTGTGTCATAAAAATAATAATTTACAAATTGATTTTGCATGTTTATTTCAATTTTAATTAGGCAAATTTAGTTGGTTTACCCTTTTAATTATTTTTCAATGTTAAATTATACATATATAATTAGTGTTTACTTTCAATGTAGCTAGCTCACTGGAGAGGGTTGTATAACAGACTATAACTCTTACGGTATTGTGGTCAATTTCATTCCAGTTTTTTTTTTCCTATTTTGTCTCAGACACTAAGTAGAACAATTGTGAGTCACTATAACATTGATGTAAGTTTTTTCATGGAAAAGGAGATAAGTGGAGGTATAAACAAGGATTTAAAACTCCTTCAGAAGTTCGGGAACATCTGCAACCTCCCCACAGGTGTGTGTGTGTGTGTGTGTGTGTGTGTGTGTGTGTGTGTGTGTGTGATCCTTGCGTCTCTGTGGACCAAATTAGCCCTAGGGAATAGCTGGAACTTCCATCAACGGGAACCGAGGCAAACTGCCTTGGTTTCACCCCGGACCCCTTGGGCCCTGCACTTCTGGGAACGTCTGCAACCTCCCCCACAGGTGTGTGTGTGTGTGTGTGTTTTTGTGTGTTGATCCTTGCATCTCCGTGGACCCAATCATCCCCAGGGAACAGCCAGAACTTCGATCAATGGGAACCGAGGCAAACTGCCTTGGTTTCACCTCGGACCCCTTGGGGCCCTGCTCTTCCAGGGAACGTCCTGCAACCTAGCAACCTAGCCCACAGGTGTGTGTGTGTGTGTGTGTGTGTGTGTGTGTGTGTGTGTGTGTATGATCCTTGCATCTCTGTGGACCCAACCAGCCCCAGGGAACAGCCGGAACTTCCATCACGGGGAACCGAGGCAAACTGCCTTGGTTTCACCCGGATCCCCTTGGGCCCTGCGCTTCCGGGAACGTCTGCAACCTCCCCCACAGGTGTGTGTGTGATCCTTACGTCTCCATGGACCCAATCAACCCCAGGGAACAGCCGGAACTTCCATCAATGGGAACCAAGGCAAACTGCCTTAGTTTCACCCCTGGACCCCTTGGGCCCTGCACTTCTGGGAACGTCTGCAACCTCCCCCACAGGTGTTGTGTGTGTGTGTGTGTGTGTGTGTGTGTGTGTGTGATCTGTGGACACAATCAGCCCCACGGAACAGCCAGAACTTCCATGAACGGGAACCGAGGCAAACTGCCTTGGTTTCACCCTGGACCTCTTGGGCCCCTGCGCTCCTGGGAACGTCTGCAACCTCCCCACAGGTGTGTGTGTGTGTGTGTGTGTGTGTGTGCGTGTGTGTGATCCTTGCATATCCGTGGACCCAATCAGCCCAGGGAACAGCCAGAACTTCCATCAACGGAAACCAAGGCAAACTGCCTTGGTTTCACCCCGACCCCTTTGGGCCCTGTGCTTCCAGGAATGCCTGCAACCTCCCCCACAGGTGTGTGTGTGTGTGTGTGTGTGTGTGTGTGTGTGTGATCCTTGCATCTCCACTGACCCAATCAGCCCCATGGAACAGCCAGAACTTCCATAAATGGGAACCGAGGCAAACTGCCTTGATTTCACCCCGGACCCCTTGGGCCCTGTGCTTCTGGGAATGTCTGCAACCTCCCCCACAGGTGTGTGTGATCCTTTCATCTCCGCAGACCCAATCAGCCCCAGGGAACAGGCCAGAACCCTACACCCACATCCCAAAACTCAAAACCGCGCAGACGCGATCCTCTTACTATCTATCTTGCATGAGGTACCAGTGAACCTTTTGTTCCTGAATCCTTGCCACCCACCCAAACTCTGCAAACAGCCCAGACACCTACCAACTGTACTATCTAGTCACACAAGAACTCACATTTGCAACCTACAATAGTAATAATGGTAAAGCAAAATTCCATCAAGCTCTGTGAGTGAAGTCACGAGTCCAGATGAGCCAAGCAATACCAATGAGTTGTATAACCTCTCTGATAAGGAATTTCGGAAAGAATTGTTAAGGATGCATAAGGAACTCAAAGAAGCAATGGGATGCAAAATCAATTAACTACAAGAGGACATGAGAGAAGAAATGAGGAAAATGCAAAAGGAAATGACAGATACTAAAAAATGAGCTAAATGAAATGAAAAACACAGTGGAAGGCCATCATAGCAGAATAATAGCTACTGAAGAAAGAATTAGTGATCTCGAAGACGAGTTCCAAAGATTCTCTACACAACACCAGAAGATAGAAAAAAAGACTCATAATTACCGAACAGACAACAAGAGATAATCGGGATGAAGCCAGAAGAAACAACATACGGATCATTGGGGTCCCAGAAGGGCAAGAAGAAAACCCTGATGAAGAAGAAACTGTCAAAGCCATCATTGCTGAGAAGTTCCCGGAACTAAAGAACACTTGCCTCAAGATCCAGGAGGCCTGTAGGATACCAGCTAAAAAGAAACCCCAACGAGAATACTCCAAGACACATCTTAATTAAAATGACAAAAACTATAGATAGAGATAGAATACTGAAAGCAGCAAGATCAAAGAAGGAAATCACATACAAAGGAACATCCCTAAGATTTACAGCAAACTTCTATGATGAAACACTCCAAGCCCGAAAACAATGGTGGAATATTGTGAAAAGGCTTAATGAACTGCATGCCTCACCAAGAATTCTTTACTTGGCCAGACTCACATTCAGATATGAAGGAAAGATACACAGCTTCAGGATAAGCAACAGTTCAGGAACTTCATGGACTCTAAACCAACTTTAAAAGAAGAACTGAAGCGTCTACTGTAAAAACGACCAAACCCAAAAAGCACAACAAGCACAAATAGAAAGATGGCACAAAATCTGATGACAATATTCTCTCTCAATGTCAATGGTCTAAATGCACCAATTAAGAGACACACAGTGACAAAATGGATTAAAAAAATTGAACCCAACATTCTGCTGTCTACAAGAAACTCATCTGAATAATCATAACAAACACAGACTCAAAGTCAAAAGTTGGAAGACCATTCTCCATGCAAACAACTCCTCCAAAAAGGCTGGTGTGGCCATATTAGTATCAGATAATATGGACTTCAGGCTGAAAAAGGTTAGAAGGGACAAGGGAAGGCCATTTCTTATTACTTAAGGGGTATGTACACCAGGAAGAAATTACACTACTAAACATATATGCACCCAACGAGGGGCCAGCAAAATACATAAAATGACTGCTAAGATACTTCAAAGAAGACATTAACAGTAACTATTATTAACAATAATAGTTGGAGACTTCAACACTGCTCTATCAACTAAGGATAGATCAACAATTCTGAAACTCACCAATGAAATATTGGCCCTAAAGGAAGAAATGGAAGAAAGAGAGCTAGTGGATGTATATAGGGCTTTTCATGCCAAAAAAGCTGAATAAACATTTTTCTCTAGTGCATATGGAACATTCTCCAAGATAGACCACATGCTGAGCCAAAAGCATACCTCAACAAAACAAAAAAAGACAGAAATTGTGTCAGCTATCTTTTCAGACCACGATGCACTGAAAATGGAAATTAACCGTACACAGAAACAGGGAGTCAAACCAAACACCTGGAAACTGAACAGCTCACTGCTGAACAACAAATGGGTCATAGAAGAAATCAAACAGGAAATCCAAAGATTTCTGGAAACAAATGAAAATGAAGACACCAACTATAAGAACTTGTGGGACACGGCAAAAGCCGTGTTAAGAGGGAAGTTTATAGCTCTGCAAGCATTCATCAGGAAACAGGAAAGGGCCCACATAAATAACCTGACTACACAGCTGAAGATATTAGAAAAAGACCAGCAAAAGGAGCCCAACTCAGACAGAAAAAAGGAAATAATAAAACTTAGAGAGGAAATCAATGAGTTAGAAGCCAAAAAAA